>JAKWBJ010000157.1:502500-740000 GCA_023159175.1 Wohlfahrtia magnifica
CAGAAATATGCACAAATACGCACTAAGAAATCTATGCCAAAATTTATAATAATTCATGAAACTGATAAATATCCGACTTGAAAAGATGCAATTGCATGTTTCTGGTTTCCCTGGTTACCTTAAATTGTGAAACAAAAAATAAATTTGCGTTATTTCTTTATTATTTGACTATAAAAACAGTGTCAGAATAATTGAACATATCTTGTCTGTAGATTAATTTAATTTTTTAATACTTAAAAAAATTTGTGAATACTTTGTGAAATGTTAAAAGTTGGCAATCCTATGTTCAAGCTATTCGTATGTGCATGATTTTGGTAGTTCAAAGTATTGACCGCGAATCCAGTCAACATCTCATGCATCACATCATGATTACCGAAAACTACCATGCACCATTGTTAGGCTCACGTCATACTATAGAATAAAGCACGCAAAAGATTGAAAATTCTTTATAAGTATCTTTTTTTTGTACAAATAAAATTTTAAACGGAATCAAATTCAAAATTAAAAATAAATAAAAAGAACGCACGTTGAGGCAGCCAGAAAAATTTTTAAAAAATAACCCTTTTTTAAAATGAAAATTGAGAAAAAAATTTATATATACATATATATATATATATATATATATATATATATATATATATATATATATATATATATATATATATATATATTAATTATCTCGCGTTTGATGAAGGGAGCGCCATTAAAATATAGACTTCAAACTAAAAACAAATATATATAAAATTTGGTTTTATTCCACCAATTTTGAATGGTTGAATGAATGCCATCAATTTTATTGATATTAGTTTTTACATTTTAAAATACATATCGCACACCAATTATGCAGAGTCACAACTCAAAATTTATCAAAATCGCTTTTTTTCATAAATCAATTCACAGATCATGTCTCTATCGACCACGAAATTTTCGTTTGCATCACTATCTCCTTTACATGAGAAAATATTGTTATGTCTGTTTTTATGTTACTTATGTCGCTTGTACATTATCAACTAAAAAGAGTACTATTTTTAGTTGTGACAGTGAAATTATAACTAATTCTTATTTGCCAAATTATTGCACAAACTTAAAAAAAAATAAGTAAACAATCTTCTAAGACGGTGGACTTCAATTTGAAACTCAATTTGATTATATAATTACAACCATATTATTAAAAACAGTTTTTGTCTCTCGTGAACATATGGAAATTTTGAGTGGTGACGGTTTATGATTTAGTGTGCGATATATACATACATGTCGTTATACTAACGAAAATTTAAACTACATGAATTCAAATAATACGACGGCAAAAAAAAATTCTAATTTCATTTTTCAAAGCTTGGATCTTTTCCGGGAAGAGTTGGCAAGCGTATTTTTATAACTATGGGTTATTGAGTCCAAAGTGTCTGGTTTCCAGCTATAGTATTTGTGTTCTGACAAACGCTGCCCACTAGGACATTTTATTTTTAATTTCAAACTTGCTTTTTAGAATTTTTGTTTTATTTTATGCAAGTAAATAACATGGTGCTACAAATAAACACATGGTATGCGATACTATATTGCTGATAGACGCCATCGAGTACAACAAGAATCTGTGTTTGAAATTATTGAAAGTAATCCAAAATCTTGGGATACGGAAAAATTCCAAAGGAAAAACAAACGGTTGCGTATAAGCTTAATGATTTCAAGTGCCACTGTGGTATGGTAAGTAAGACACCTGCCTACCAACCAGAACGTCCTCGGTTTAATACCAGGCCATACCATATGTATATATATATACATATATATACATATATATAAAACCGAATTACTCAAAACCAGTTACTAGCTAATGAGGTGATATCGCTGTTGAAAAACTTTTTCTTTTTTTCAGATGGTATGGCCTATATAAAATAAAAAAGTAATTCGGTTTATATATATATATATATACATATATATATATATATATATATATATATATATACACATATATATATATATACATATATATATATATATATATATATATATATATATATATATATATATATATATATATGTATATAAACCGAATTACTTTTTTATTTTATTTTTCTTTATATTTTTCAATAAAAACGAAAGTATTTTTTCACTGATTTATAATTCCAAGATCCTAACCTTTCCAAAGATAGAAATATCTTATACCTAAACTCAGCGGTTCAATTAATTCCAAAAATGGTGCAATCCTGCCCCACGTGCATTGTATTAAATAAAATGAGAAAGGAATCTAAAATATTGTTAAAAAAAAAAGTTAAAAATTATATGTAAGCTTTGATTGCAATTTCTACTCAACACCGTCGTTAACTTCTTTAGCTTTGTTAAAAAAGCAGAATGTGTTTAATTTGAAGACACATACATTCTAAGAAAAAATTCAAACGTAACAGCGTAATATTATTACCAAATTTGCTCAATTCCGCAAATCAATCCGATCTTTTACAACTTTTTGTTTATGTTAACCCAGCCCGAAATAATTCACCAGTTTCCTATATAGCTTACGATAAAACAGATAATTTATAAATATACACTCACTCTAGAAGGTTTATTAATTTATCTAAAATAAGGAATTGAATTATTTAAAAACACTTTAATTAGCTTTATCTATTACTTCTATCTATAGGGTGAAATCTACCACTGCGGGCTTTGGATGATTAGAAAACATCAAATATGTAATAAAAGCCAAAGGTAGTTTTTTTTGATTTTAGTTATATCCTTCGCTCTTCGCTTTCAATGGTCCAAACACGTTATTTGGTTTTATGCTTTTTTCATTTAAGAACGAAGTCGATGTTTTTTTTTTTTCTTTTGAGTCCAGAACTAAGAAGACTGCTACTAATGTGCTAGTACTAGGAAAATAGGTTATGGAAAGCAGGATAGAGTAGTATTTATAGTTATTTATGTCGTAAGTGGCAGGGAAAACTGTCGAGGGAAGATCGTTCCGCAAAAGAACGTCGCGGCAAAAAAACGAATTCTTTCTTTAATGCGTTTGCGATTCATTGGACAATCAACTGCAAAGGGATACGCTGTTAGAAAAAAAAAAAAAACGAGTACTGCGTGAATATATAGTATGTGATTATTAGGAATTAATTTCTTCATTTCATAAGAGCACATTCCGTTACAGATAGAACAATGAGATACACACCACATTGGACGATGCTCTAACGAATCGATAATGTTGACTACTCTACCGACATTAATGAGTACCTTTGCCTTCTCCAGTACGCTGTAGAGAAGCTACAAAATAGACTTTGAAGCACCGGCCAATACAAGAAGTTCAGATGGAGTGAAGTATTTCTTACACTGTCTTAATGCTAGAATGCTTCTTTCGACACATGAGAGATGTGAACTTTCCATCGAACATCACAGATAACTCTCATGCCGAGAACATCGAGAGCATCTGATTTCCCAATATCTACATTACCCATAGACACAGACACACCACTACGTCTGAGTGTTAAAAAACAACACTGGGTCTTGCTTGCATTAAAATCTAAATTATTCCCACGACCTCACTCAGAGGTTTTCATCAGATCGCGTGTGAGTGTGTCGTTCTTATTCATCCTTTTTGCCACAATCTCCAAGAGGCTAGGCCTAAATACATGAAATCGTCTATTATACGGAATTCCACGAAACAATACAAAGTATTGCAAATTTAAAAAAATCTAATATACTTTGTATTGTTTCGTTGAATTCGTCTAGAAGATTGTTTTCGTTTAGATTCACATCTTCTTAAAAATCATGGTCTGGTACATATATTTTAAAAGTTATCGCTATTGGGGAACCTTGCGGAATACAAGCTGAAATTAAAAACTTTAACTGAAATATCTAATAAGCCGGTAACATTTTGCTGATCTGAAAGCAAGTAAAATTATGTTTAAAAAGGGTGTAATGAAATCAAGAAGTGATACAACAAGAAGTGATATTTATACATGTCTCATTTTTAAATTTAATGGATAATATAAGCGTAAAGCTAAATAACCATAAACATTTGCTATTTTACTCCCCAAATTTTACATACAAAATTTGCTCGATTAGTTGAGTTATTTTTTAGTCGGAATTGGCTATTTTAATTATTCGATCAAATAATGACCAAAAAAAGCTTCGATTAATCGAACAACGATTAATCGAGTGGATACTCTACTAAGTATCTTTGTGCTTATAACTGTTGATTGCATTGGCCGATTGCTATCAAATTTTGACAGTAAATAAGTTGAATTACGTAAGAGCTACGTTGATTTAGCATGCTATTGTTTTTAAAACTGAATTAGCCAATTCACTAAGTGCTCTATCCATCCTGTTTCTTATATTCTGTAAAATTTTACGGTTATAATAAATACGCTGTTACTGTTTTTCATACAAAAATATATGACAATACTACGTTTTTACTTATGTTTTTCAATGTCCTATTTAGACCGCTTTTTTGTTTATAGTCTTAGTTGGTAAAATTTAAAATTAAATTGGGGGTTCGAAAAAGTTCGGTTACAAATGAAACACCTTTTTATGTATATTTTAAGCTAGTTCTAATAAATCAAATGTGTGCCGTTTTGATTGATAATAATATCAATATCTAATAGATTACCCTACCATGTTGAAGCATCTGGATCGCCAAATTGAAACAAATAAGTGATATAAAAAATATCACCTTATAACATTAGCTAGTAACTGGTTACGAGTATTACTACTATCGAAAACTTCTCTAATGCATTTGCCGTTAAACTGTAAATCCCTTTCAATGAGTCTAAAAATATAATCTGGTCCAACTCATTGACTGAGAAAAGTCCCCATGTTCTTTCATGTATTGCTATCGGAATTAATATAATATATATATTTTTCAAAATGCTTAAAAAGCTGGATCAAATGACACCGTAAATTATTTTTAAAAAAGTTGAAACCATAAGAGACCAATACCTAGAGTTTCTTTTTACCTGACAGCACAGGCGTAATTCAGTTTCTAACTATTGTTTTCCTAAAATATTAAATAATTGGTTGATAAACTGTAATTTGTTGTACATGTCTTTTTGCGAACAATCATGAAAAGTATTTCGCTCCGGGAACACCACATAATTTTGGAATTTATTTTGAAATAGAGCACTTCAATAAGCAAAATTTTCAAATACGGATTAAAAACAATTTATGATAATTAAATTGAACACCACTTGAGCAATTGAGTTTTAACATAACGTTTACTGCATTATACAAATACATACATACTGCATATATTCCAAAAATCAAATACATGTATACAAAAATACTTTCTTTCTAATAGTCTTCACTTAATTTTAAGAGAGAGGGAGAGAGAGTGATCTTAAGAAACGTTCACATACATAATAAGTAAGAAAACAAAACCCCAAAAGATATCCAATGAGAATAGTTTAATTTCATATGTAGTAGTTTATTAGAACCGATTAAAATTAACCCTATCAAAAATTGTGTTTAAATTATACAATAATCTGAAACATAATATCTGTTAAACTCGAGTTTTCAGATGTAGGGTCAAAAAGGTATGATGATTTCAAAAATGTATTATTTATTTCATCTAGCACGGTAAGTATTTTCTCTACACCATATGTGACTGTGGCTACTCTCCACATTCCTGACAAAAATATAAGCGAAATTTTGTACCTTGTTTACCGATCGCAATTTTTTGTGGACAGTACTTATGGTTTTTCCTTTTATCTTCCTTTATATGAATATTTTGTATGAGTTTTGAGACAAAAATAGAATATAGGCTGAAATCCAATGCGTCAAAATACTTTGTAGTGATACGGTTTTACTACTGTATCGATACAAAGCAAACTACATTGTTTGTTGTTTTGCAAAAAAAAAAAAAAAAATACTTCTGCATAGTTTTACATTTAGAACTCTGCTGCAGTCATCACCTTTCCCATAAAACAATCCTTTTTCCTTTTCTTAGAGGCAAATTCAACCTCATTTTGTAAGCAATTGCTGTTTCCATTCGAAAGTCTATTCAAATTGTTAACAAAAAGCATCTATAAAATTTATACTGCACAGGTTGCTTTTGTTTGCGCAGTTAAAACTTTTACAATTCACTTAGGAATGGATAACTTTGCATTTTTGCGTTTAGGAACGCATGCCATTGTTCGGTTGCTTTGCAAATGACGTTTTGGAACTCAGCCATACTTTAGCTTAACAGTTCGACGTGATAGACAAAAACTGAGGTTATTTTCTTATTTATAGGCCATAAATTAGTCAAAAACAAGTCACAAATCTAAGACAACAAATAGCTGTTACGCATTATTATTAAAAGCTTCTTTAGATTTTTCATTGATACACACCGGTAGTAGAATAAAACAAATCTTTTAAATTTTTTAGCTCAATGGATATTTTTATTTGATATTTATTAAAGAAAACACCCGATACAGATCGAAATCCTATTAAGTTGATATGTTTAGAAAAAAAATTATAATTTTTGTAGATATGGTACATGTTGCTAAAAAACAAAATAGGATATAAAGTAAATGAATTGAAATTAATTTAAGTAATTTACAAAATGATAGGTAATTGAGCGCATAAGTAATTATTAATTTAGTTAGTTAGTATTCATAGCTACCTGAATAATTGTGATTGTAGTTAATGTTAATATAATGTAAAAATTACATAATTTACACTAAGACGTCGAAAAAAGCTAAATTTATACTAAATTCTAATAAACGAGATGGTCGCATATTTTAATTTATAAATTTATCTACGTATGTATGTATATGTATATTAATTAACTTCAGTATATTAATTTTTAAAAGAGTATTATGTCAATATGTGTGAGCGCGAGCCTGTATGAGTATATGTGTGTATTAATATCTGTGTAAAATAGAAACATATATTTGGTTATTATTTTGAATTTGAATTTTTCCATTTAACAGATTCTAATATTTCTATAGTATATACAAGGCAATAAATGTAAAGTGAGTTTAGGCTTGATTATATGGCTTAAAAAGCCAACATAAGTTCCGCACTAGCAATATCATTCCGCATTAGCAATATCATCATAAAAATAAAAACGAGTGGTTCTTAGTGTTCGCCATCGCTGTGTATGGGTGAACAGGGCTCTGAATTTTTAATGGGACTCTGTGAGCGACTATTTGCTGGACTGGATAACTTGGATGTGGCAGTGGAACGTACTGACAAATCCTCTGGTTCGCTATCAAAATAACTGTCATTTGATACGTCACTATTGATAAAAGAGCAAATATTCGTTGTCGTATCAAAGTTATTTGTCGACTTAGTGAGTTCCTTATAGAGAATATTGTCTTCTTTTTTAATGGCATTGGCAGCATTAATGGCACCATTCGGTTGGAGAGCGGCGGCAGCTGCTGCTAATGCTAAGAAATTAAGGCTCGCATTGAAAACCTTGCACCATTCTAAAAGGGCTGTATTTCCATTTTCGGTATCACATATATTGTTGCCATTTGGTATTTGTATGATTCCTAGGGGAAGTGGAGATTGAAAATTGTCATCTGACGAAACTTCAACCGGAAACGACTTGTTTTTGATATTATTATTGTTTGTATCGTTACCACTTTGATTGTTTGCGATGCTGTTATTGATCTGTTTTTTCTTGTTATTGACATTGCTTACGCTATTATCAATCATAAAAAAATTCATGGAGCCCTTTTCCGCCGGATCTTTGGCCCAATTTTTCACTGATAACGTGGCGGTGTTATTTGTGGAATTCTCATTATTATTATTATTGTTATTGCTGTTGTTGTTGATAGGTGTGGTAGCGCTAATAGAATTATTGTTATTGCCAGAATTACCCTTGATTACATCTATAGTCTCATCTACTAGACGCAAAGGAAAATTATTTTTAATAGAATCCACTGACTCATTACTAGTAGTATTTAAATTCTGTAAAGAAGCTATGTTCGGACTTAATAGAGACAATAAATTTAGATTTTGTAACATAGACAACTGAGAGTTATAATCCCCGCTTAAAGAAACTGGACCAGCCATAATATTTGGTAGTTGATTTGAATTATTATCGATAAGTGGTTTAGCAGAACTATCAGGTGGTATGATGTGTTTCTTCATAATTTCGTTTAAAGCAATTTTCTCCAAAATAGCATTATTTCCGTTTGATGCAAAGCTAAGACCGTTCAGTGGCAAACGGTTATAGCAAAATTCATCAAAACTAGCTGTACCCGGATATTTTGGAGTTTGGATATGATTTTCGAAACGAGGACGTTTTTCAGGTGGATTTTCTATGATAGGTATAGATGACAGCTGATCTGTTGTTCCTAATTGGCGGCACATAAAACGTAATTTTTGTTCATTCTTACACCAACCTCTCAACGTAGATTCGGGTACTCCAATATCTCGAGATACGGATGCTTTAGTTTCTCCATTGTGTATACGTTGTATGGCTCTCACCTTGTCTGACGGCGTTAAATTGCGAAGTGGTCGCTTACCACGTGTACTCATGCGGATATTCATGTGTTGATATGCCGAAATATCCATTGCAATCGACTGTATACTTGCTCTTTACTCAGTTAACAGTTAACGTACTAAAATTCAAAAAGATTATATTCTTAAATAAGTGAACTTCGCGTTAATTATTACATACGAACATATATATGTATGAGTTTTCATTATTAGTTAGTTCCGGCTAAAATACACACCTCTATGTACGAAAACGACCATCAAATATTTTCTAAAGTTTTGAAGGATTAAAATATGAAGATTTATTTTACGTTATTCTTCATATAAGTATATATGTATACTTTTTTGTTTGTTAAAAGAGCACAATAAAATTGACGTTCACGAATATTTTTTCCAATTAAAATATTTTTTTAATTGTTCACGATATCGCGTTAAGTAAGCTTTGACGATAACAAAGTGTTTTCCGTACACAGTTAACGTTAACGTTTCTCTGTGACTTTTAACGCGCGACTGTTTAAGAAACTGCCCTCTTGCTGTAAATTTCTTAGATTGACAAAAGGATATAATTTTCATTACGCGGACAATGCTGGTTTCATGCCAGTTGTCGATGCACCACTACATGCCGTAATAAATGTGGCGAAGAGTACAAACTTTTGTTTTTGTAAACAAATTGTATGTGAATCATATTGTATTAACACTATATCATAAATCCTTACAAGAGTTGTTCGATGTGTAGAAACCATTTTCATAAATACATATAAAGAAAAACTATGTACGTGTATATACAATAATTCACACACACATATAATGCCAGAATGTATGCAACAAACATCAATGGGACAACAACTTGTTACTCACCATTATCGTAATCAACCAGCACAATAACGCTATATTGGCGCGCGGCCTTTATGCGCAGAAGCAAAACTTATTTTGTCACACACTTCATGCTGCATACAACGTGGTCATACGAAATCGATACAACTTGTGTTGTGTGAAGCGACTTGTTCCACGCATACATGTCAGCAACAACATTGAACACGTTTCATAAGCTTATCCAGGTTGCGTTCTGTGTTGTGTTTTCATTATTTTTCTTGGTCTATTTACTCTCCCCTTTCAAATAACGTGAATGTAAATTTGTTTACTCTTTCGTTTCCTTTCTCTTCATGTCTTCACAATTAACCAAAAAATGTTTATTTCTCTTCTTTCGTGTCTTCGCTCTCTAGCACACATCTATGGTTCTTAAGGTATCCTTACATACGAATGAGTTATAAGCTGTTAACCATCTGTAGGTATACGAGCAGAAGAAAGACCGCACATTCTGTTTAAGGATTTTTTTTTTAATTTTTATAAATGCGCCTATTGAAGATTTTGCTATATATACCTATTTATAAAGTTTTAGTTGGCAAATTTTGCAAGCAAATAAAAAAGGATTATCCGGATATGTAAGTCCTTAAGATTGCAGCGCTGCTGATAATTAAAAATGTGGGATAAGCAAATCATAGATTAAATATGTTCTGAAAATTATCAATATGTGGATATTAGTTATTTCTTAATCACCTAACAGGTGCGCTTAAACTCTTAGACTTGTGTTGTACTCAATTATTTTTTTAATTTAACCGTCGTGACTTTATTAATCGCACAATCTTTAATTAAAACCTAATATTTGCCCAATTTTGCATACATTCTATGATAATATTACAATTATACCAAATTAGTAAGCGCACGTTGTTTTTACACAGATCTTTATAGAACGAAACAAAAAAAGCAATTACAAAACAATTCTAATTACAAAACAATATTTAGCTGTTTTGAGTTAGTCGTTGCATTAGGGTCCTTTTCTTACTTTCTTTTCAACAGTCAAAGTCTAATTCAACCCAGAACAGCTTTATAAGGGCTTTGCTAGCCAATGTTACAATGAAATCATATATAATATAAAAGCTTTAATTACAATTTTATCAAAAGTAAATCTTTTGGTATTGGCCCTTTAACACCAAACCATAGTTATACACGTTTTACTCGATTCCCTTCGATTTAGCACGATTAAAAAAAATATATTTTTTTATCGTAATTAATGCCCAATGTTATTTTCATCAACCTGTCTATTTTAAAAATTATTTTTATTAATTTATAAGGATTTTAATTGCTTGTTTTATTTTAATTTATTTTAATTTATTTTATTTAATTTAAAAAAAATGTTTTTTCCTACTTAGGTAGCTTCAATATCAATCCGCCCTCGTACATATAAGATATCTCTGATTATTTTTTATAAGTATAAAATGAAATTCCTTTTTCTAGATCATACAAAAAAAGATTTACAAATGTGTCCAGTGAAGAAAAAATTAGAGGTAAAGAAAAAAGTGCATTTAAATTGAAAATGGAGAATAATGTATGTATGAAATAAATAACACGATGCTACAAAAAAAAACACCTGGCAAGTGATACTATTTTTCTGATCGGCACTATCGAGCAGAACAAGGATCTGTTTTTGAAATTTTCGAAACACCTCCATGGTCTTACAAAATCCAATAGTTTTCGTCTGACTGTAAAAAAAACCAATGGAACAGTTGCTCATTACATTTTGCTTTTACACTATCACACATCAAATAAAATGGAAAATCATTGTAGTATGTGAACAATTGTTCAGAATAAAAAACATATATTATAGTTTTAAGAGTGTTTAAAATTTGAACGTTAAACGTCGATGAAAAAAAAAAAAACGAAAAACATAAAATTATGTTTTAAATTCACTTCAATAAAAAGCCTCTGCCACTTTCATAAGTAAAATAATTTTTTCATTTAGTTTCTATTGATTAGAAAAAATTTTACAGCTGTTTGCATGAATGAAAAAATTGATACGATCGTGTTTTTGTTTTATAAATTTTTCATATTGTTCATAGTTTTTAATTAATTTTTACAACAAATATGTTTTAGTTTTTGAAATGTCGGTATACTCGGTGGGACAGTGTAAAACCAGTTTTAAAGAAAAACTCATGAATTTATTGCAAGCCAAGGAATCAAATTTCAGAAACCTATTGAAAGATATAAAGTTTTAAACTCGTGCTAAAGACATATTTTGCATATGTACACCAAAAGTGTCAATGACTCAGCTTGGAGTTTGTTTATTGTATTTTGCTACGATTGCATTAATGTCTACCAGCGTGGTTGTGAAAGTACATATGTTCAAACAAAGTCGTGAACAATACACATTTTCAGAAAGTAACTTGGAGAAATAATGGCTGTGCGCCTTCCAATCGTACTAAATATTGAATTTTGTATATATGGAGAACGCCAACAATTAAAGCATGTTATCTATCTATATTAGCCCAAAAGCGGGTATTTCAGAAAGCACTCTGGATAAAACCTATCTATGTATGAGAGTATCTTATGTGCAAAACTGAATGAGTGTTTGTCTGAAAACTGTATACAGCTAATACAGATCTACAGTGTCCTTCTGGAAGGAACTATAGGCTATCTCAAACGTTTCGAAAGGGGACGAAAGGTGGAAAAAGGTATAAATTTTAACTAAACTAGCATTTAGGATAATAATTAAGAATGTGGTAGCGAAGCACTCGTATATATGAATACTCGATCCATTTTGTTAAAAAGTGCATAAGACCATGTTATAACTACATAGTCCATGCCTGCATTACATAGAGCCAACTTTGTAACTACTATGAAGATCGGTTTTCGAATAATTCGAAAAGTAGCACATTTTAAAAAACCGATATTCGGTTACTAATAATTCACCGGTTCTTTTATTTAAATAATAGTTTGTGGTAAATAAAACTCGTTATTTTACTCTTAAACTATTTAAAATTATTATTATTTTATTTTCATGTTTGAAAGTATAAAAGAATTCAAATTAAGTCGCGGGAAGAATTGTCTACAGTTGTGGCAGCAAAGACGACGCGAGGAATTAATATTTGTTTTCTTTTTCTTTTGTGTTCTAAAGTGTTGCCAGACTCACTCCGTTCACTAGCTGACAAACTTGGTTCTCGTATGGTATTGTTAACGGCATCGAAATTGCATTTAAACGAGATAAAGCATCAGCAACAGTATTCTTGGAACCAGACAAATGTATTATCTCTTTTGTAAATTGCGATATGAAATCCAAATGTCTCAATTGACGTGGGGAAGCTTTCTCTGGCTTCTGTGAAAATGCATAAATCAGCGGTTTTAATGACGAAATGCCGAGCCCCCAACATATGAGGGAATTCGTAAATTGCAAGGAACTCCCGGTCATATGTGCTGTAGCTGCTTCCCGCCCATGACAATTTCCTGGAGAAAAAACCTAGCGGTCTCCATTAACCATGAAAATTTTGTTCGAGAACCGCTCCGATAGCTGTATCAGAAGCGTCCGTTATGAGTGCCAGTTTGGAGTTTGGGGCAGGATGCGCTAGCATAGTAGCTCACTTATACTTTTTTTACACGCTTCGAAGACATTTTCGGCTTCTGGTGTCCAAGGTATTTTTCTCTTATCATTTTTTTTAGAGTCTGTGAGAAAACTGTTAAACGGTGCTTGCAGTTGAGCTGCTTGTGGGATGCACCGATGATGATACCCAGAAATCTTCGTAGTTCACAAATCGTTTTGGGTCTAGCGTAATTTTCGATGGCAGTAACACGATCTTTAGGAGGTCGACAACCACTGCTATTGATAGTGTAACCCAAAAATTCGACCTCATTTTGGCCAAAATGACATTTCCTAACATTGATTGTTAAGCCATGCTGACGAAGACGATCAAAAACTAATCGCAGATGGTGGTTATGCTCTTCGATTGAATTTGACATTATGATAATATCGTCGATGTAACAATAAACGAATTTCAAACCTCTTAGAACTGAGTCCATAAATCTTTGAAACGTTTGCGTGGCGTATCGTAGTCCAAACGCCATATACAAAAATTCTATTAAACCAAACGGGGTGCAAAGAGCTGTTTTTTCAATATCCTCTTCGACCATCGGAATTTGGTAATACGCTCTTACTAGATCTAATGTAGTAAAAATGGATTTACCATATACTATAGTCTTTCAGCAAAGTCGTTGATATTACCTATTGGATAGCGATCAGGATCTGTTTGAGCGTTTAATTTTCGATAGTCGCCACATACACGCCAACCACCCGTTTTTTTAGCCACAACATGAATAGGACTAGCCCATTGACTCTTAAATATACGGCATATACCTTGTTCCAAAAGAAAATCTAGTTCTGCTTTTGCGGCTGCTAATTTATCTCCAGATAATCTACGTGGGCGATCTGCTACCGGCTTACCAGTTGTTTCGATATGATGTGCGACGGTTGAACCTCCTGTGACCTTTCGGGTTAAGGTTGTTGTCGTAATACTGACGTACTCTTGGAGTAAAGCTGCAAATGGTGTGCTTAAAGATATTGTTGAGATATTAAAATCTTCCGTTTTACGAATTTTACCACTACTACCAAGTTTGGTTGTACCATCTACTAGTCGTTTGGTCTTGAGATCAATTAACAAATTATAATTAATTAAAAAGTCAGCACCAATTATGAGTGATTGAACGGCAGCAATAATGAATAGCCACTTAAACTCACAACGTAACCCTAGGTCTAGTTTAAAAACCGAGTGACCATAGGTTGCGATTTCACTCTAATTAGCTGCCAAAAGTTTAATTTTCGAGGGGAAAAGTTTCGCCTTGACTAAAGATGGGGGTATAACTGAGACCACCGATCCTGAGTCAATTAAAAAGTAAGATTTCGTCGAGTTATCATATACGTGCAAACGATTTTCCGAAATTATTCCATTATTGCTGTCGCCAATTGAGTTGATTGACGACAGCTCAATTAGTTTTCCGAATTATTGTTATAATGTGGGCAATTTGGTTTACAGCGTTTCAAATTTTACATGGTACCAGCAAAGTTGTGATTCAGAAGGATTCTGACCCGATTGTGAGCGACTCCGAGATCTTGAACGATTACGACAATTATTGTGACTTGATTGTATTTTCATCTTATCAATCTTATCCTATAAAATATTCATTGATTTAATGAGATCAGCCATTGAAGGGTTAATAGCACTTACCGAAAGTTGAGTTTCAATATTTAAGGTACTGTGTGATATGGCACTTACCATGTTGTTGTTCACCTCTAACATTTTATCTGCCATTTTTGCCAATTTGTCTAAATCGTCTTGCTCCCATATACTTAAAAGTGGATGAATCGATTCTGGCATCTGTTCAATAAAAAGTGTACGGATTAACGCTTCGTTGCACTTACCAGGCGCTAGTCGTTTCATGTGTGCCAAGACTTCAGACAGTTTCATACCCACGGTTTCTCCACCTTGTAATAAACGGCGCAATTTGGATTCAGGTGACTCAGCAAATTTTGAAATTAATCTTTCTCTGAGTACATTGAATTTGTCGTTTGCGGGCGGATTGGTAATTAAATCCTCAACGCATAAAAGGATATCGTCTTCAAAACGAACCGAAACAAAATCAAATTTGTCTGTATCTGATGTAATGTCACACAGGGCAAACGACCCTTCAACCTGAGTAAACCAAAGGTGTGGGTTATGCTCATTGAATTTGGGTATATGCAGCCTTTGAAGACTCGATTTTGCTGTGTCATTTGGATACTCACGTTGCTCCCGTAGTAAATTCACTTTTCGTTGAAGGTCCATCATTTGAGCAATAATATTATCCATTTCAGACATTATAATTTCGTCACTGCTGGATGAAGTCTTTTCATTTGAACAGTTTGCTTAGTTCTCAAGTTGTATTTGCTCGAATTCATCAGCAGGATTAATCTTGTTCGTTGTGAAAAAAATTTATCGCAGCGTTGAAACGTTAAAATTTCAAATAAGCTGCGACTGCGCTGTTTCCACGAAAAATATTTTTTACTGAAATTTTCACCGATTTGGTATTCGATGTAATTTGTTCCAAGCACGGGGACACCAATATAGCCTGTGGTAAATAAAACGAGTTATTTTACTCTTAAACCATTTAAAATTATTATTATTTTATTTTCATGTTTGAAAGTATAAAAGAATTCAAATTAAGTTACGGGAAGAATGTCTACAGTTGTGGCAGCAAAGACGACGCGAGGAATTAATATTTGTTTTCTTTTTCTTTTGTGTTCTAAAGTGTTGCCAGATTCACTCCGTTCACTAGCTGACAAACTTGGTGCTGCCATACAATAAAATTCTTAAAGCTCAGAGCTGGACCACGTCCTTTTAAAAATAAGCAGAAGATGACGGAGAGCTTAAAATTAAAGTGGCAATCAATACTAACAATAATTCTAACAAATCTCATAAAAACTTTGCAAAAACGGTGTGCAGAGGCCATAAAAAAGAAAATTTATTACACAAAGTACTGAAAGTTACTTAAGTTGCAAACAGCTACTCAAGGAGCTAATTTAGTTTTTGTTGTATTATTCGGTAGAGAATGGAACTTAAGGTTCTTTATTATAGTTATAATTTAGGTGCCTAAGATAACAAAAATTAAATGTTTTACTTTAAATAAATCTGTTAGTAATATACGAATCCTTAATTGGTTCAGTAAGAAAATTTGCTTAGATTTTGAGCCGAACTGTATGTAAATTTATGAACTGCGTATTTTATAGTGTGTGTGTCACTGTGGTATGTCGGTTCAATCCCAGGCCAAACCGTCTGACAATTTTCAACAGCGATATCACCTCACATTACTAGCAACTGGTTATGTAAAAAACTTCACTAATATATCTGCGTTCGGAACCGGCGTTTGTGGGTTTGTTGGCTTTCAATGAGTCTAGTTGATCATTCTCCATATATAAAAATCAATATTTATTTACAGAAAATGAGAAAGAGTTATTGTTGCTCAAGTGTGCATATCATTTTTGATCTACCTTGGTTTTCACGTTCTTTGTAAGACGTTCAAGGTTGTCATATATACAAAAATTATAAATTTATATAAATACTTAAACGATAATCATATTTTCAATAAAAAGAATACACAAACGTATAAAAATTATACTTATTTAAATTAACCGGTTTTTCGTGTTAAATCAACCGGTTTATTCAGTATTCGAAAATGAAGATTTTGAAAAAACCCTATTCGACAAAACCAAAAAAATCGGTCGAATAATAACCGCTCGAATCTTCCTAGTAACTACATACTCCATCACCGCATTGCATAAGAGTATTTCTTAAAATACTCTATGTCACTATGTTTTTAAATTAAAATTCCAGCATTACATTTGACCATGTAGTAGTTACATAGTCCATGCCTGCATTACATAGGATGATGATGTAACTACTCCGTATTAACCTCCAATTTTTTCTGCAAGGGTATATTACATACTTACATACATATGTATCAGAGATCAGCAATTAGTTGTTTATTCGCTACTCATACTAACTCAATAGTCTGCCTTTATGGGTTGTTTTACCTTCAACATATCTAGCTTCCATTTAAATGCTTATATAAAATCAGCAATAGGCAACCGATTTTCACGATTTGAAGCTTATTTTGTTCTCAATATTTTAAGCTTTAATTAAAATGCTTAACATGTATAATTTTCAATCTGAATTTTTTTTTTTTTTTGACTTTTAAATAAACAAAAACATTGCTCTAATTTGAATTCAGCGCATCGAAATCATTATACTCAATATAGTTTTATTATATTATTTTATTTTCTAGTCTGTTTTTTATGCCAATCACAACATTATTGTGCTTATTTATACCAATCAAAAGCAACCTTGGTGCGACAATCGTGTAAAGTTTTAAAGACCAAAAATATACCAATTTAAATGCCAAAAATATACCAATATTTATTGTATTCTTGCGCGGCAAACTAAGAAGACAAAACTTATCAATTCTTTTATTATTTGATTTCTTTCTGGAAAAACACGTGCTTGTAAAGTATTTAAAAGACATCCCTTAAAATATGCATTTTTTAATTATATATGTATATGTAAATATCATCACAAATTCTACCATTTCTTTTTTTCATTATTTTTACTTTTTTCTCAAACGGACACACGATAATCTAGGCCGATGCAATTTTTATTTTTTTGGAGATTAAATCATATTTACTTCACATTAGTGATTTGCAAAAGTAAAAATGTTGTTGTGTCAGTGAGAACATGAAAATTACTCCCTTAGAGAGAGTAAAGTTTATGTTTTAAAAAAATTAAAAAATAAATTGTTATACACCGCTGTGCATGTACATTTGTCGCTGTTTCAGTGACAACTAAAAGCAAGAGCTTAAGAAACTTCTTTAAATTATTTCTCTCTGCCTAAAAAAAATTTTTGTACATTCACCATACACGTGCATTCGTCGCTGTCTCATTGACGACTAAAAGCAAGAGCGTAAGAACACGTGCGTGTTGATCGGGAACAAAAGTCCTATGAAGTGTTCATGGCTGCTTTAGACCCAGAACTCGTCAAACACATGCATTGTCATTTTGTTTGTGTGTGAGTTTTATCGTACTTCATGCACTTAGAGATACTTATATTAAAAAAGAAGTATAAAAAGGAATATATTTTTAATATATTGATGTATATTTGGCGTAAATTCAAGCATTTTTTAAAAAATACAAATGAAATAAATTTGAATATTAATTGTAAATGTAGGTGTGATTGAAAGAGAATCAATTTACGTCGCGTAGTGCTTTTGGCAAGCCCTACTTTAGCGGATTACACATAACTTGTACTTATACTTCAATTTAGATAAATATGTTATTGAATTTTTTTTTAATTTATTGAAATGTAAACAAAATAAAATTTGAAATCTAGTACAAACGATGTTTCTCATATTTACCCTACACTAGAACAATCGTGTGACTGAAAAGCGGCAATTTCTTGCATTTAATCGCGCTGCGCTATTTTGCGACAATCCAATTTATTTAAACGGGGACAATCATGTGACTGTCAAGAATTTAATGGGAACAATTTCTTTATTGTGCCTCAATTCTGCACAAAAAAAATTGTTTAAAATTGCTACATTGCGACAATCGTGTGATCTTATTTTTTTGCTCGACTCATAAGCACAAATTTAAAATTTATAAAACTTAAAGAATTTTAAAATTTTTAAAAATGCTCGACTCGTAAGCACAGAAAAATATTCGTGCTACGAATTAAAACATAAATTTTAAATTTGTGCTTACGAGTCGAGCAAAAAATATTTTAAGCAAAAAAGCTCACGAATTAAAAAAAATAAACAGATGAGCAATTTTAAAATTTTTTAAATTTATTGAAATTTAAAATTTTTGAAATTTCTGTCTACTAGTCGAGCTAAAAATATTTTGAGCAAAAAATATGATTCGTTCCCACGAATTCAAAAATAAAACTCAAGAGCACGAGACATAAAAAATTCTGCTCAAGAGCTGAGTTTCTACGTACTATGATCAAAAGTTGAATTATTGACACACCTATACCAAATGTGAAAAAATCAGGTCTACTACAAATGCCAAACGAAATGATGTTGCCAATCTTAAAAAAATAATTAATTTTTTGTACAAAGTACGAAATATAACATCTCTTTTCACACCATCTTTAATAATGCAACTATGATTTTATGACATCTTTAACATTTTAGGCATACTTTTTGCTTAACTGTCATTTTTAAATCGAAAATAAAATAATTAAAAATGAGTTCGCACTTGATCCACAAGACGGTATTAACTCAAAATTTTAATATTTTCAGTAGGGGTGAAAAACTGTTTGTGATTACATTTTAAGAGAAGTTGAAAATCCGAATGCATCATAGGAAGCTAAAAAATAATAGCCTTTTTATGAAAATATACAATACATTTCTACTTCCACTTTTGTATTAACTCAAAATAATACCTTCTTGGTTATATAAATTTAGTCACTACACTATCACGAAAATAATTCAAACGTGGTTTTCGAGACGAAAGAGTAATCGGAATTCGGGTAAATTTTTACAGTATATAGATATTGATGTTTTTAGTTGATTTCTTGTCAAAATTGCAATTTTGAAAATTTTGAGTTAATGCCCTCTTGTTGATCAAGTGCGATATGTACATTGGATTTTTAAAAAATAATACATTGTAAAATCAAAATAGAAATCGGATCGAAAAATGGGTGGACACTGATTATTATTAAATAATAAATAATAAAAAAACTTAGTGACATATTTTTTCAGTCAAAATATTTATACTCCACAAAAAAAGAACAAAAAAATTAATTTAACCATTCACATCAATTAAGTGTAATTGTACACTTTTCCATTTGTCCAACTAGAAAAAATCAGAAATGAATATCCTTAGTTTATTTACATTTTAGCTTTGTATGTTACATTTTAATAAAATTTGGTACAATTTTTTTTTTTAATTAAAAACGGTTGATGCTGTGGAAACATTTTTATTAATAGATGTAAATGATAGAGTGTTGTGAAAGAATCAAAAGACAAATTTTAAGAGATTACAAATATCTAAATTTATTTATTTTATTTAAATGTATTAGTTGTAGTTACTTTCACCTTAATAATAATAAACCGTATAAGGAAAGAATCAAAATAGCAATGTAAATTTGACAGCGAGCAGCTGATCGAATTATATCTGAAAAACAAAACGATAAAAATCGATTCTATTACACCATTTACTGATAAAAGTTCTGATTGGAATATGGAACAAAAAATACATGTTCCGTGACACTAAAACCATTTTTTTATTGATTTCAATTCAGTTTCTGGCAACAATTAGGTTCTGCAACACCCTTAATGTGTTCGATTAGTAATGACTTAGCGACCATATGGTCCGTTGTTATCGTCGTGTGTAGAAAAATAAGAAAAAAAGGGAGAAACAAAAGTGAATTATGTAAAGGCTGTTCAAAAATTAACGCAAGAATTGAATCAGTCGCCATTTGCGCAGTAAAGTGTTCGGAAACATATAGAAACAATTCAACAGCTGACAGCTTAGAGCTAGTAATCCTTGTGGTGTGCTTCTAGTGACCGACCTCCCAATGGTACTCTCCCAAATGTGCGAATTGATGATTCTGATTCTAAGAATTTCATCGATCCAATTCGTCAGGAGTGAAGAGTTACGAAGGAAAACTGTGGATAGAAGCGAGATGCACATTGTCGAACGCCCGCTCTATATATAAGAACGCTTCCAAGGTAAAGTTCGTACTAGCTAAATTCTTCTCGGCAAATTCTACCACCTCTTGCAAAGCAGCTTCAACAGACTTATCTCTAACGTAGACGTGCTGCGCACCACTTGTTAAGGTGACACTTACACTCTAGCTTAATTCACGGTCAACTAACTTCTCCAGGATCTTAAGAAGAAAGGATGACAGATAAATTTGTTTGTAATCATTTGGCGTGGAATATAAGTCACCGTTGCCTCCCACCATAGACCCGATAGTCGCGGTGACGTGTTTTTGCAACATCGCGGTGATTACTCCATTTCCGGTTGATTTATAAGGCCTGAAATTGTCAATCGCCCAGGCAATCCTCTAAGCTAATCTAAACTACTGAAAGGATCCGGCTTACAGAACCCAGGATTTCCCCTTAGCCTTTTTGATCTCGCTCTTATATCTATTGAAGTTTATCCTATATGCTTATCAGAGTCAAGCTTCCTAAGAACACCTAAATCAACATGCCACGAAACCGGTTCCACGAACGTTAGATCTTATGAGTTTTTATGGTGCAAGAGCGATTAAAAAAATTTTGGTTGTAATACTATTTCTTCCTAAGTTTCTTTAGGAACTAACAGGATATAAAATTGTTCTTTCTCCTATACTCTTCTGACGTTCACTTTCTGTCGGTTTTCATTATACAGATATCCGTCGAAATGATCATCTATATTCTACACTCCCGGAATCGTAGCTTTCACCTAAACCAGAATTTAACATAGCCAAAATATTGCTGAAATTTTATCGGATTTCGTACGTGATGAACCAATTTCATGATTAATGACTTTGATAGCCACAATTAATGGCAAAATTTGGCATTACTGGGTTTCTACAACTCAAAAATGCTCTCTATATCCAAATACCAAAAATTGAATTTAGTTCATCTGCACCGAAAGTCTTAAATATTGTTACGAAAAACGTCTAAAAAGAAAATACACCACATCAAGGAATGTATTGTGGGATTTTTGTCTATTGGTTTGTGTAAAGTTAATAATGTATTTTCATGGTATTGCCATACTGATTTGTGTATTTGACCGCATTACCAATTCGACCATCTTTAGGTAACATAATCTCACATGTTTAATGTTCAATGGCTGGACTAAAAAACAAATGTGCATTGCTCAAAAGACAAGTAAAATATTTGGGGCATGTAGTTACAGCAGATAGAATTTCAACGGTCGAAGTTAAAATACGTGCAAAAAGGACGGGCCTCGTCCCCAGAACCATCATGAACTACGTAGCTTTTTGGTACTCTGCACATATTATAGACGCTTTGTACCTAATTTTTCGAGTGTGGCAGTAAGCTTGCACGTATCATTGGGGTGAGTCACACGAAAAGGCGTTCCAAACACGAAAGACCTATTGTGTGCTGCACCGGTTTTGGCGTATCCAGTTCCAGATGAAAAACTCATCCTTTGCAGTGATGCTAGTGAACATGGTATTGATGGTGTACTTGCACAAGTGGTCGATGGGACGGAAAAAGTCGTAGTCGAACACAATTGTAAATGTTTTTGTGAACAACTGGGTATGCCGCTATGAGGTTCAAATAGAACTACATTCCGATCAAGGTAGAAATATCGAGTCTATTCAAATAAATATGCCCACAGTCTGATGAAATGATAGAAAGATTTAATCGAACCCTGAAGGAATACTTGCGAAAAGTAGTGAGCGAGCAACAGAAGGATTGAGACGAACACCTCCCGAGGTTTCTACTGGCGTACTGATCAGCTATCCATGACTCAACATCGAGATCACCTGTCAAAATTATTTTTGGACTGAGCTGAAATTACCTAGTGACTTAGAGTTTAGTGTTAAGCCTACCACAGAGACGAATGCCACATACGTGAAAAACAGGAAAGCCCCAATGAACTTCACGAATTTGTGCGCAAACAAATTAAAATAGTCAGCGATAGAATGAAAGCCAGATATGTCCGTGCAGCAAATAAAGATGGCTTCCATGAGGGATAACTGGTTCTACTCTACAACCTACAGCGAAAACAAAGGTTATCTCCCAATGATTTGTGTATTTGATGGTATTGCCGTACTGATTTGTGTATTTGAAGGCATTGCCAATTCGACCATCTTTGGGTAACACAATCTCACATATTTAATGTTAACGTATATAAAATAGAGGACATGAGAGCATTGGAAACATTTCCGGAACTTTCCAAACTGAAGTCAATTAGATATATAAGGAGACCGCTTTTCGTACATCGATATAGTTATCGTTCTGCAGTCATTAAGTAAAGTCGTGTTTATGCATAAATAAAGGTGTTGTATAAACGAATATCAAGTGCAAGTTAATAAGTTGCTGTATTAAGATAAACTGTATAAAGATAAAGTTAGGAAATAAAAACTATAAAACAACAACAACGTGGTTTTATTTGATTTTGACGCAATTAAAAGAACTCAAGCTTTTAAAAAAAAGTTAAAACGTAACAATATACATATGTATTGTTTTTAAATTCTACGTTTTTTAATGTCCAACTTTCTAATTTTAAATTGAAATTTTTTTCCAAAAATGTTTATTTCCTATGAGATTTGTAGTTCAAAATATGTAGTTTTTGTCAGTCACATAAGGGTTAAGATGAAGAACTGACTTTACAGGGGTAGTGGACGGGGTACATCCAATAAAAAATAATAAATATCGTACATAAAAAATATCAGCAGGTGACGTCAAAAGTCGTCTTATCATTTTCTTTATAATCACAGACAGGTGGCAAAAAAAAAATACGGATAGGATCGGAAAAAGAGAATTTACCTCACATTTATAATACACATAAACATACATTTATAGATTTCCGAAGGATGGGTAATGCTAGTAAATATTTGACGATATTATGCTCTATTTATCAGGCTTACTGATGTAAATTAGGCAATTATTTATGTATTTGTAGTATGTTCTTATTTCTCTCACTCTCTCTCTTTCTCTCTTTGGATTACTTCGGTCTCCGATTATATTACATAATTGGATTATCCAGTTTACACGTCATTTTACTACTGACAGTTCTTCTTTTTGTTTTTATTTATTGCTAAACTATGTATATTGTTTTTTGTTATATTTGTAACTGAAACAAAAGTTAAGTAAAAATCTATATATGAACATATATAAAAGGAACTGTACATTGTGATGTCACCATTAACTGTGGAAACGGGTCATGGTACTTTGGGGATGGTCTGTAGATGGTTTATGCGAAGTTTACACGAAATCGGCCCAGTGGTTCCGGAGATATAGCATTTAGATTTTCCTGTATATTCCCATACAAATATCAATAAAATGCCACCATTTTCCATATTATGATTTTTTATTTCCACTTGAAAAGTTACCAAAGCATGTATCGTAATATCTTATGTGAACAATGACACTCGGTAATATTGATTTTTGTATATCTTGAGAACCGTTTATTTTGAAATGTTACAGTGCCTTTCTGAAAGGAACTATAGGCTATCCTAAATGCTTAGACTTGGACTGGGAGGGATAAAATGGGGAAAAGTGGTAAAAAAATAATAACTAAGATAAGAGTCAAGGTAATAATTAAGATAGAGGTAGCGAAGCACACAGGGTTTTAAAAAATATGTATATAGAAAAACTATTTTTCAGTCAACAGAGTAGCTGCTAGTAAATTAAATTAAGTACTTGCATTTGTCCGGAACCTTACTGGGCAGCAACACTTAATACAATTCCCAATCTAATCAAGGATTAGGAATTTGTCAAATGCATGGAACACTAGAATGCTCAAAGGGGACTTCGCATCTCACTTCGCAATTTGGTCGTCGCTCTGAGATTCTTCCGAGTGCATTTGAATAACTGTCACGTATATGAATGTTTGTAGCCTGTGCTCAAAGGTATCAGATACAGCGGAACACGTTTAGGTTTAGATGGGTATTTTTAGGCACTTTAACAACAGCAACAACATTTTAATTGAGAGCTAAAAAGTATCATATGAATATGGATCTAAGTTTTATAAAAATTAGAGACGACACTTATTTTGAAGTAATACATAGGCTCATTATAGAGGGTTGTATTACTAATGAGAGAGCGAATGGCGATTAAACGTTGCCGTGTAAACATATTAGAAATTTTAATGTAATTGCAGTTGTAGTGTTACTTGTTACTTTTTAGGCGATAGTGAATCAACTACGCTGCCTGCCTATGATACTTTTACATTAAATCTAAGTGAGAATATAAGTGAAAGCGTCATTATTGCTTACATTAGCGAATGAACATTTTTATCGCTGAAGAGTTAAAGGTTCAATTATACATGACTTAACATAACGGCATAGCTTTAACCAATTTGATTTTGGTTGTCTCGTATATAGTTACGGTTATAACCTTATGTCAATTCATGTTAACCAATTTTATAGGCATCAATATGTTTGTTTAGTGGTGCCCTACCATAGCGCCATAACAGACCAATTTTATTTTATTATGTTATGACATTATGTTGTAACATGGAAAATTAATTTTTAAGTTCGGCTGTGGCGCGGCTTCATAATCCTAAAGAGTAAAAGAAATAAACATTTTACCCAACTTTTATTGTGCCCAATTAATAAAACCTGCTGCTCTGCCCCAAAATTTACTTGTTGACATTTCGTTTGACAAATTTGCCAATCGAAAAATATAGTTTTCGACTATCCATAAAGGGTAGTTTACATGATAATACTTTTCAAACGTAAAATCAAAAAGAATATATTGTTACGTTTTAACCTTTTTAAAACGTTTGAGTTCGTTTATATTGCGCCAAAATAAAATAAAACTCTACCTTGTGTTTGTTTTTACGGTCTTTTATTCACTTTGTCTTAATACAGCAAATTCGCTCTTACAACACTCTTTATTCACTTTGTCTTAATACAGCAAATTCGCTCTTACAACACTTTTTATTTGCACCTAAACAGACTTTACTATTGACAGCCAAATGATAACTAAACTCACCAACCGCAATTCGTCACCTTTTATAGCATTTCATTATCAATTTCGAATGTTCTTGTGGTTGCTACAAATTTCGATTTATGTACGATAAATTCAAATGTAAAATCAAAATATCCCAAAAAGGATCGAACGCATGCAGGCTCTTAAATTAGTAGAGGTAATTATGGCAACAATGGTAAGCCCCGACACAAGCAAATAATGTCCATAGCTATAGATCCCGCAATAAGTGCCGAATGTGGTGGATTTTATTCTTCAGCGTTTTCATTTTCGTAACAATATTATAAAATTCTATCCGTATTTTAAAAATTAGAGTAAAAATATTACAATAGATTTTATTATGTTTGCACGATACGTAAAGAACCAAAACAAAGAAAAATGGAAGCAGTTGTTTTAAAAGAGACCAATAGTGCGAACGAAATAATTTGCTTTTTTGCTTATTTCATACATCCCTGATCTAATAAAGTACGATGGTTTTTGAAAAATTTCAAAAAACAAGGAGTCTGTACGTCTGCCAAATTTTTATCCGTATTTTCTCTTAATGTCCTACGCTCTAATTAAATATTGCATTTTCACTCTATCCGTTCTACACAAAAATTGGTCGTGTCGTACGACTTGTATTACCGTACAAGCCGACTTTTAACAATCAAAAATATTGTTAAAATATAATAGAGAATTCCACTCCTGGTTTCTTTAATTCATGAATCAATAGCATCACAAATATTGTTAGATAAATGTATGTAAGTATGATAAGTACTTCAAACTTAAAAACTATAAAACGATAAAATTTCGCTTGACAGCACGGCCCAATGGCATGTTATCAGGTTCGTGTAATACGGTAAAATTCGTGTTTGTCAAACTTCGCCTTATAAACTTATGAAAAAAATAATTGATTTTTGTGTTTGCCATCAGGCTATCAAATTCGCGTAAAGTCCTAAACATAATATACTTTTGCTTATTTAAGTTACTATCAAAAACTCAACGAAAAGTCTGTCAAATACTTAATCAACTTTTTGGCGGCTATAATGTACTTTTTGAATAATTGTGTGAGTGAGAACATTACAATTGCTATCTGAGAGTTGAGTTGAATGGATAATTATCAGTATTAGTAACTGTATGAATTTATTTTTTATTAAAAATATAAAAAGTTTTATATTTTCTTCAAAAATTTTAGTATTATCAGAAAAATAACACAATTTGAATACAAATAAAAAATCTTCATACACCAAATACGAATGTCCAATCGTCGCCATTTCAGCGACGAATAAAACAAGAGCATCCATTACGCAACATGGTTATTTTCCTATTAACAGCTGTTTACGTACGTAGAGAACGATTAGGCAAATTTGACGAAAAGTTTTTTTTTTTTGTCAGTGACAGGAGGTGGAATCTTTAAGATACTTATGTTCTTCGGCATAAGCACTCCCTACTTCCTTCAACCATTCTACCTTCGCGGGACTGCCATTAGATATTACTTCGCTAAGGGTTGGTTAGCATTAATACTTCTCTACATTAAAGTCAATCTCTCGATATATTCCTTCGTCTCTCCAACTTTTGGAGTTCCTGCATGACTGGAGCCATGTGCTCATTACACTCATTCCATCTAACTTCGGAAACAATCATCTCACCAATCAGTTTGCGTGGACTGGCAACCATTTCCCTGGGCCGCCTGAATCTTGGACACCTGAATATCACATGCTCTGCATACTCATCATAGTTGCCACATTTTGGAGGCTTGTGGGAGATCCATCGTGTCCTTTCAAACTGCATCCCCACCATGACTGCAATTCACACAAGGAGACCCATCGTTCCTCCCTTTTTATAGCCGCAGCCCGTCGTGAGTTCTCAAGATCCGCATCATCTCATCCGCCAGTATGTCTATCGGTATTGTCCTTGCCAATACCAATGTCGCGTCATCTGATATTGTCCTAAAGCGCTTATCAATCTATCTATCTGCCATCCTCTCGGAGATTGCCTCCGACCATACCAGCAAGCATACCATATAACATCACCGCTGTTACGACCGACGACATTATCCTCCTCTTTAGTGGTCCCTCCAATATTCGGCATCGTTCTCGCCAGTGCCGCTTGAGTCGCAGACGACTTCTCACTAACCAATCTCACGTGTTCCTTGAAATTCAATCTGTCATCAATCATCACACTCAAATATTTTATGGCCTTCTTCGATAAAATTCTAGTGTCCCCAAGGACTAGTTTCATCCTCTCAAACATTTTTCGCCTACTTATCAGGACGGCCCCTGTCTTATGTGTAGCAAGGGCCAGCCAAACCGCATCAAGCCACGCTTCTACTCCCCTAACAGCCGTGTTCATCTTTTCCTCTATATTCTGCATCGCCTTAGCAGCCGAGTCTATGGCAATATCGTCCATGAAGCTAACAATTGTAGTATTATCCGTTGGGAAGAGTGTCAGTACCTCTTCGTAGAGGGGCCCAAGTACCGAAACCTGCGGGGCACCTGCTGTGCCCATATACTCCTTGTCACCATCATCCGTTGAATAAACAATCATTCGATCACGAAAGTAACCATTCACTAGGTCCATCAAGTATGGTGGAAATCCTCTTACCCCAGCTCAGAACAGTAGTCGGTCATGCACTGTCGTCTCTAATATTTTCCTCTAATATTTAAAGTAAACAGATGTGACAGTACGACGATGGTTCAACCGGGGAGTTTTCCTGATTTCGGTATAAGAACCAGTCGTTGCTCCTTTCATCTATATGGGAAAACGCCCTCTGCAAGACATTTCTGGAACATAGCGGTGAACATGTCTGGCCACGTGGTCATGGCGTTTTCCTGTCACAGCGTAACTGACGGGATCATATTAACAATAGGGTTAATATGAATAGGGTTCCAATAATCCTCCGAAGCAAAACAAGACCTCCAAAACTGGGCACACCACTCTGTATGCCGTTCCAAAAAGGTTAACGTCAGCCTCTTCACATATACGCCGAAAGGATTATCTCTTACTCCTCTTTATGGCTCTCCTCAACTGTCAACGCAAGTCCTCGTATCTCGACCGTCCATCCTCTGCCCGTTCCCTCGCGCTAAGAAATGCCGAGTGCAGATCCCGTATTTCACTGTTCCACCAGTAGCAGGAAGACCGCCTGGAACCTGTAGATCTTCGAAGCATAGTAGCATTACAGGCATTGTTGAGCATTCTATAAACATCCCGAACTCAGTCCTCGTCTAGGTTCAGTTGCTCGATAATTAAATAACACCAATTCAAATGTGTCCCCATTTGGCACCAGTAAACACCGACATTCCGTTACCACCCGTGTGGTGTTCATTAAACGTTATCTTTATCGTCTGGTGTTCACTATTCGCAAAGTCCTCCGTAAGTTTCCGCACGATTCGCGAGACAAGGCTATCGCCGACGAGCGTTATCGATCACAGAGCTAGATCCTGCTCTTATAAAGTTACCGGCAGTGATCTAAAGACAGCAAGCCCTTGCGTTGGTACACCTACTGCCCCACTCAAGCGCCCAGGCATTGAAGTCATCACCTATGAACATCGGGGATTTTGAACGTACACATACAGCCAGTCTCTTTAGCTGGCTCATTCACTGACCACGTAGGGGGCATAGCAACTATAGAAAAAAGTTCTACTTTATCCTAGCCATCACGAAGCCATCGTTCTCTGTATAGATTTTTTTTAATGAACCACAAATCCAAATAGCCGCCGTAGTTAACTTATCCGTGATCCGGGCGCCATTTTCTGGTACCCTATACGGTTCGCTTATGAAAGCGACATCAATCTTCTCCGCTGTTAAAGTACATTATGGTTATACACATTCAATTGTGTATATTCGCACATTCAGTTAAGCTAGCCGATGCATATTATAGTTGAGCCTTCAATAGCAATTCTGTCAAACACTGTATATCTCATTTGTATTTTTGTAAGCGAACAGTAAAGACGTCTTGGCTAAAGCGCACGTTTTTAAAAGATTTTATTGAAATGCACGATGATTGCTACTGTTAAGAAATGTATCTGTATGTTTCCTTAAGTTTTTGTATTATGCGCTTATAAGTTGTTACTCTGTAAATACCCAAGTGTATGGTACGTACCACTATTTAAAAAAGACACCCGCGATTTAATAAAGATTAATTCTATATTTTAAAAACTCAAATCACCAGTTTATTTTTATTTTCCATCTCCAATATTTTCGTAGAAAATGTTTTAAGGAAAAACATTTTGGTCCTTTCAAATCCGGTTAGTAGCCTTGGAATATTTTCTAAGAATTTATTATTATTTTCAGATACCTCACTGCCCGAATACCAAACCCTTTGGACTCAGTTTTACTTTTTTGATTTTTTGAAAATATTATTTTAACACAAACATATGTATTTAAATTTTGTTTTAATTTCGTGATCAAAAGCGAATAATAAATTTTAAAAGTGTTAGTGACAATATACGTATTAGAGGGCTGCGCAAGCACAATTTGAATACAAAAACTATAAAAGAATATAAGGGACTGAAGCAGAATTCAAACACCCTCAATAAAAGTTTGTATTGGCGATACACTATATTTCTTCTTGTTTTTTTAGTTTTTTTTTTATTGTAAGTTTCACAATTCACAATAAAAAAAAGCATGGAACTACATCAAGGTTGCAAAATGAGAACATCAGAATTGTACCCAGAAGCTCATAAAATTGTGCTTTTTCGGCTCCAATTGTAGCAAATGCATTTTTTAATTACTTTTATTTCAAATAAGAGCACGAAAAAACGTAACATATAATTGTACATATAAATTTATAATAATTAAATAAACATTTGTACTTAAAAGCTCATTTATACTTTAAAAGTATACATATCTGTAAAAAAAACTCTAAGGTATAAGTACACGTTTAAGCCTAAAATAAGGTATAAAAAATGTCTATCGATATACATACATATTCATGAGATCAGCTTGTTTTTAATAACAAATTATTTGGCATTTTAAAACTAAAACAGCAAGTATTTGATGACCTTAACTAAATCACAAAGAAATAATAGTACAGATTAATTGCCACTGTAAATCAATCAAACGATAAACTATGGAAAATCCATTAAAAAAATAAACTGAGAAAGTCCGTAAATTGTTCCAAATGAGTAATTGGTGTACCATTGTACTTTTAAGCCTCAAATTGTACCAAAAAAAGTACAATTTACCAACTTTTGCAACCCTGGACTACATTTAATACTTCTTTTCTTATTCATCAATGTAATTCTCCCACTCTCATTATAATTATGCTAAGTTCTCTTTGTTAATTTCATACTCATTATACTGTACATACTGTGCTCAGTGTTGCCACATTTTTTTAGAATAATTAAAAATTTAAAAGAAAAAAGTGATTTTCAAGTGAAAAAACTTCACATACTTAAACCGAAAACGAGTAAAATTGAGATGAAAACTGAAAAAAGTACGAGTAATTCTTCACCACAGCTCTGTTAAGCAAATGGAGTGAAATTATTACTTCAGAAATTGTAATTAAAATAAAATTGAAAGCATAAAACTAAAATGTTAAAAACTGCAAAATCTGCACAATTAACAGAAAACATAAGGCTTTAAAACTGCTCAGTGCTTTCAAAAACTGCAAAATACAGATAGATATGCACCTTTGGCAAAGCTGACTGTGCTTGCTATAGTTTACCGTTATTTGACTTGATTATTTTGTTTTGCTTTTTTTGGATTTTTTTAATGATACAGTGCTTGTTTTGTTGAGAATCACGGCCTAATTAGTCTATAAGTAACGTAGTCATGACGTGTCAGCTAATGCAATAACTAAATGAAAGAAAATGAATACATACAAATGGTTAGTTGTTCTGTAACGAACGTAACGTAGACGTGGTGTTTCTGTTTTCAACAAAATTCTTCTACGTTTTTACTTCTCACACAACATCAGCTGACATAAAATTTTAAATAACGAATTCTTGTTTGAAATGAAATAAGTAAAGAAACATTTGTGAAAAAGTGTGTGTTTTTAATTATAATTATTAAATAATAATAAACTTAAATAAAAAAGATGATGAAGAGCATGAATTAATTTATAGTTTTTTATTTTTATTTTTGTTGCTTACACACATACACACAATTGAAAACAGCTTACACGTTTTTACTTCACCAACTAACCACACATGACGTTTTGATCAAGTTACTTTCACGTCCCGTCTACGTAACTTCTAGACTAATCGGGCCTTCAAAACCAAAAAACTTTTGTTTTTACTAAAGAAAATGCACTAAATACAGTCATATGTTCTACTGTATAGTGTCGGCTGGCTTTTAAATGGTTTTGTGCAGCCATATAATATGTATGTATGTAAAGAAAACAATTTTACAAGAAAACCCACCCCCTCTTAAAATAAAAAAAAAAACAAGAACAACAGTGTGTGCAAACTAGAGTTGACTTACTGTCGGCAAAACATACATCTTTTTTTCTCAGTTATTGGTTTGTACGTATTCAATATAATTATTATAACCAGTAATGCTATGATCGCGCGAGACTTCTGAATACTTTGGTCTCTGTTTGTATTACTTAACCCTCTAACGCCCGATGTTGCGTAAAAGCAACATTGTGTTTATGGACGCCTAAGTACCGCTATTTTAAATATTTTTTTTAACCTTTCGCAAAAATATATCATCGTGTGTTGTTTAAGCTTGCAGCTAATTAGTTAGTAGTCAGCTGTACACGTGTTCAGTTTGTAGCTATTCTCCCGAGAGCGAATTTGACAAATTCATTTTGCAAAAAAAACATTGCTTTAAAAAACTGTTGAAATCATTAATATAATACTTTTATCCCAAAACCAAGTTCAACAATTAAATAATGAAAGGTAAGTGAGTAATTTAAAAAAACCAGCATGAAAATATTATTTAGTTTGTCTGTAATAATTTTGTAAAGTGGTGTTGCGTATATGCAACATGGTCTATCGTGGTAATTTTCGAAAAATAAAAACTTATTTTCGTATGCACATTCTAAGATGTGCCAAAAAGGTCTGACTCTGGCTGAAATTGACAAATTTGCTAACTTTGATTAGGCCGACGAGGAAAAAGATGAAATAAAAATTATAGAAGAAACTTTGAAAAATTTGGATAACAGAGCTGAAAATATGCAAGTTGGTTTGATTGACCAATTTATTACAATGGAAAATGATGAAGATTTGAGTGAAAATGCAGAGGTTGCACAGGAGGTGATGGAAAAAATTGATTTACAGATTTTGAATTGGAGGAGTGCAGAGTTTATGGAAAGCGAGACCAGCTGGAAAAGTAAATTATGCATCAATGCGGTGAAAAACCTATCAAATCTCTTATTTATTTATTTTCTTTGCGGATGAACTGTGATAGAAAATATGTGAGGAAACGAACTTATATGCCATGCAAACAAAGGGCATAGACTTGAAATGTACTGTGCCTGAAATAAAAGGTTTGTAGGCATTCTACTATACCTTGCAGTTGTGAAAATACCAACATATTTTTCAACGGCCGCTAGGTTGCAAGTGCATTACCAAGAAACAGATTCGAAAAAAATCAAACAATTTTTCCAGTTAAACAATAACACTAAACAGCCTCAGAAGGGAACACCTGAGTACGACAAGTTATACAAAGTTGGACTCCATAAAAAAATTCAATGAAATTTCACAGGAAGTATGCCGAAGCATTGATCATTTGTCATATGTAATATATGGTACATGCGCATAGTGTACTGGTGCGAAAATTCGAGTTTAGTAAACAGTGTTGTTGTATCGCAGAGACATTACACACACAGACGGCGAATTGAAGCATATGTCGCTCATAAATTTCCAATTGGATGTTGCTACCGAGCTTTTGAACGCAAGTCAAACTATCGTTGTAGCAAAAAAGAGAGGTCGTCCATCTCGCGTTTTGACATTGAGCTCAGGAACGTTCTCCATCAACTCCGCCATCACCAACTCCTTCTACGGGCTCTGAATCAAACGTCTATAAAAGAGCATATGTTGCAGAGCGTACAAAACCTACGATTTAATGGTTATAATCATTGGCCGAAATGGAGAACAAGGGTCAGATGTAGGCTATGCAACACTGGGTTTCCAAGCTGTAAATGTACCAAATGAAATGTGTACTTGTGCTCCAATCCTCGAAAAAATTGTTTTGTATCCTACCATACATGAATTAAAATAAACGGCATATGAAAAAAAATCAACTTGTATTTAAATTTATAACACCATTGCCTAATGTTGCCTATACGCAACATCCTGTAGCTCTTGAACCAGGACACCTAGGACATTAAAATTTTGGTCAGTTGATACAGAGGTCAACATTATTTTATATGTTTACTCAACAAATTTTAGCCACACTCATTTTAGTTATGCCATGAGAGGCTTGATTAGATTTTACCGTTCGCACGGCACCTTTTAACAGCTAGCATATGAAGTCAATGCATCGAGCGACCATTGTTTTGTTTGTTGTCCTTGTTTCGTTTATTTAATTTTTTGTTTATTTTTTGTATTTGACAGCATACTTTAGGGAGGTCAATTTAATAAATTTGCAATGTTAAAACTATAATTAAAACATTTTAATTAAGAGCTATTAAGTATGACAAACTCTTTTGATCTAAGTTTTATAAAAATTACAGATAACACTGATTTGGAAGTAATACAAAGGGTAATAGAAATATAATTATTTAAAATTTGAGTGATCTCAAGATTTTGTGTGGAAATTCATGTAATTAATTTCATAATCGGGGGTTGTATTATGAATGACAGAGCAATTGACGAAAAAACGGCGTCGTGCGAACATAGCATAAAATATCATTTTTGGATTTGTAGCGTTATTGTGTACTTGAATGAGCTTTAATAATAAAACATTTTCTGAGGACTTGTAGGCTTGGTGCTTGGAAAGCTGATTTTGGGATAAGCTCGCCGGATTGAGGGGAGTTCTTGAACTCACAGGCCTAAAGAGCTACACCATAGAAAAAAGTTTCAATAAAAATTACATTTGCATAAAAAATATAAAATAAACTTGCCTTTTCATCTTCTTCTTCAAGTGAGTCATCAAAAGTAGTAAAACCATTCAGCTGGGTTTCTTGATCACACAGTGTCGGTACGTACATTCATCAGTGCCGGCTCAAGATTATTCACTTCTTCTAATTTTTTGCAATTCACGTCTATAACAAGCTCTGATTGCATATTTCTTTTTGCCATTTCAATTGTTGCAGTTTTATCACATTCTTTGTATTTTGCAGCCAGCTTCTCCCATCCTTTTTGTTTTTCATTTTTGTCTTTATAGACATCGCTTTTACTCTGCCAAATTGAATTTTCATTTCGTAAAATTTCAATAAATTCTAATAAAAATTGTTTGCTTGCCATCTCTGCAACCACAAAAAATAATTTACTTTTATATTATTAACAAAATTTTATTTTTACCGAAATGAGTGCACTTTGACATTTTATTGTGAACTAATTTGAAAATTTGTTCAAATATTCGCGCACAACCCCATACACTTTGAAAATTTAAATTTTTTATTGTGATTTGTTGTCATACAGCCCCATTAACATGTAAAAAGACGTCGAACACAACAAATCATAGTCACAAATCACAAGTGTATGGCTACCTTTACTTTTAAAATTTAATATTTTTAGCGCTGCTATCTTGTCTTCTTTCATATATCGGTGATTTAAGCTCAAGTCACTGAAAAATTATAAAACAAACCATTAGTGTAACTGTTTTAAACTTCTGAGAAATAATATACATATTATTTTAACATGCTAAAGTCTTAATAATAAAATTAATTCATTAGATGTAAGTAAAAAAAATTATTTTAATGTTAATTTAGAAGATTACATTCTTTTAACTAGCATCATTATAAATAAGAGTATTAATGTTACTAACATAAGATAAGTAATGTAAAAGCAAAATTTAACATATGAATTTCTAGACTGTTATAGTTAATTGTAATAAATGTTAAATACATATTTATTTTTAATGTTAACTTCAAAGTTAATTTCTATTTTATTTATTAATTCTTTTCTTCCTTTGTTTTGTTGTTATAATTTTTTTATTTTATACTAAGCAAATAATAAATCCGTGACGTCACTATTTTACTTATTTCAATTGTTCTTTCTTCGATATTTTATGATACCATTACAGTCATGCAAATTTAATTAGTTGAAATTATTATAATATAATCATGACAAAATTCACATTGTTAAATGATTTGTTTGTGATGGTAAACAGTCCGATTATACATCATATTTTCCTCAGCATATAGTATTTAAATTTTAAAATTTGAATTGGCTGATGTTACAGTAGAACATTTATCGCAGTTTTTTAAATCGTATATTTGATTTATATATTCTCATTTGATTGCATAATGTAGAGTGCCTTCAAAGTACTGTTTTTAACTTATTTATAACATTCAAGCAACATTGTAGTGTACATATTGAAATTTATATTGAATATTATTATAATATGATGATCACTAAATGTGGTAGCTCCAGCGGAAGATTCTCTTGGCTTATGTTATAGGCGTTGAGATTTGATTCTGTTAATTGGATAATTTATCTTCAAAAATTTCCATTATTTTGTTTTTATGCAACACATTCAATTATTCAATATAATAAATTATTCTTGCATTAAAATATTGCATTAAAATATTCCCGCATTAAAATATTCTTGCATTAGAACCCTATAAAAATTTACAGATTGACTGAGATGTTCCTTCTTCCTTAATAAAATAAAACTTACCAATATTCATACATAAGGTGAGCTTCAAAATGATAAGGTTACATTAATATTTGCTCAATTCATCCAAACTATAAAATGTTATGTATTGTCACCTTATTAAAAAAAAATTCTACTTAATCTAATTAATCTAATCAGAAGATATCACAATTGTAATTTTTTATTTATTTTTTTTTTTTAATAATTTATAATTTAAATAATATCTGCGCTGTATAGGTCGCGGAAAACCTCTGTCACCTAATGAACAAGGACAAATTGTGGCACTTCATGAGCAGCGATTGAGTATGCGTGGAATGGCGAAACAACTGGGACGATATTTGTGTGTTGTGCAAAATTTTCTCAAAAATTGAGAAAATTATGGAAAATTAAAAAGCACGGGTCGTTCAAAGGTCCTGACTGCCCGTGAAAATCGGCTAATTTCACGAAAGACCTCGAAAAAAATTCCTGTCTGACTAAGCAGCATGAGATTAAGAGTAAGGAGCTTGCGAAAAACAACATGGGAACTAATTGCCATCAGGTAAACATTTTTTTTAAAAAGGTTATAAAATATTCCATACATTCTTGAGTTTGTAGGTAATTTTTTCAGGTGAGAAAAAATTTAACCTGGATGGAGCAGATGATTTCAATTGCTATTGGCGAGATTTAAGGAAGGAACCCTTGTTTTTTTTCCAAACGGAATATCAACGGTGGCAGTTTGATGGTTTTGGCTGGCTTTAGCTCACATGGTACACTGGAACTTGAATGTATAGTTTGGAGTACCAGGTCATTCTGTCTGAACGTTTGCTGACTTATTTGGCCCAAAATGTTGACATAACTTTCACCTTTCAGCAAGGTAACGCAGCATTTCATGTTAGCAAGTCGACCAGACAATGGTTTAAGGAGCACAATATTAAAGTACTTGATCGGCCAACAAGTTCCCCCGACTTAAACCCCATGGAAAATTTGTGGGGACTGCTTGTGCGTAATGTTTATGCGTACAAGAAACAGTACCGGACAAAAGATGAATTAAAAGTGGCAATCTGCAACAGCTGGCGCGAAACCCGCTCCAACGTTCTGAACAAAGGTTTTCCGCGACCCGCGAAAAGCAAAACCGGCTTATTATTCACTATTTGAACGTAGAATTTTTTTTTTTAATAAGGTGATCATATATAACATTTTATAGTTTGGATGTACTGAGCAAATAAAAAGGTCACCTTATCATTTTGAAGCACACCTTATTTATAAATAACTGGCTTCACGAATAGTTTTGTAGAATTTCAACAATTCTACATAATAAAATAGGAAATTTTAATTCACACTTATTATCCTTGCATAAATATATTTAAAATTTGTAGGTTAATTAAAACACTTATATGAATGCTGATCTAATTAATGTTATCAAATTCTTTTAGAAAAAACGAGTTTTTGAGATTGAAATCATGCTTTTATAAGCTCGTATCGCCTTATATATTCAAACGGTACAGGTTTTATTTCTGTAATAAACACTCCTGTTATCGACAGAACAGTGTTGCGTACTATATTTAATACTATAACCATTATTACAAGAGTAATATTAGGTTCAGTTTCGAGTTAATAAAATAGTACATTTTATACCTTAGAAGCCACTGTATTAATGGATTTTTAGCAATTGTATATAGGGAAATTTATAGACATTTGACGTTAAATCAAAATAGTTAAATAATTAGTTTTACATTTATTTATTTATTTGTAACTTATTTATTCTTTTATTAAATTATTATATTTTAAACTATATTTTCAACTACTCGTACATAAGATATAAATATGATTGCTCTTATAAGAAATGAATGAATAATTCGATTTATAAAGAAAATCTGTAACAGATTAAAACGCAAAAATTAAAAATTTTTTTTTTCCTTTTTAATTTTTTTGCAAGGTGTGTTGTTTTTTGTTTATTTCGCGCTTATTTAAATTTCTGTTAACTCCTCTGTTAACAGAAGATCTGTTTTATTTGTATTCAGTATAACGGGCAATGATGCCACCAACAGCATTACGAATTGCACATAAGCGGTATATGTATATGAAGAAAAATTAAACACAGAATTCTGTTTTTACGAATATTATATACAATATTATATATATTATACATATACAACCTTTGATTTAGAGGTTTTATGGAGTTTGTGAGAAAATTAAAAAAATGTTTATTTTATTTGTAAAATAAAAAAGTAATTCTGTTACATAGTAAAATAACAATAACAAAAATGTTAAACATTTATAGGAAATAGTCTACATACAACTTACAAAAAATAATTATTATATAAAAGTTTTATATATAAAAAATAAAACTTACTTTTAATATTTGGTTAATGCATTAATTGACATTAATAACTGCTTGAAGGCGACGGGGCATTAATGCCATAAAATTCTCTGTAATAGAGGGTGTTATTTCGGCCCATGCACGAATAAGGGCAGTTTTTAATATTTCGCGGTGACTAACGTCATATTTTCGTAAAAAATGATCCATATGCTCTGTATTGAGTTCAGTCGGGTGATTGGCGTGGTGAATTTGGCAGTTGGAGCTAGTAAGAAAGGAAAAAAGTACGCAGTTTGCTTAGGGCCGTTATTTTACTGGAAAATTCATTGGTATTCCAGGCCCAAGCTGTTAACAGATGGCTCAGAATTTGTTCCAATATGATTTTATAATGATAGCGGTCCATATTACCACCAAATAAAGCCAAACAGCCGTTTTATTTGACTCCATGCCGCCTCAAACCATAACGTTGCGCCCACTATGTTTGACAACAAACAAAAACAAAAAAATAATGCGGTATTTATTATATTTTAACGCAGTTTAAACGAACTCAAACGTTTTAAAAAGTTTAAAACGTACCAATTTTCTGGGTATTAATTATACAATAAATATGAGTCCTTATAAATAATAAGAAAACCAGCATTCCAATAATAACTGTAAGTTTCATCAGAAACATAAAAACAACTTATTTTTTTGAGCTCAACCCATAATCGATCAAAGCATAGTATGAATACTTAAAATGATATAATCGAACAATTTGTAATAGTCTTCACATCTATTGAAGTCTAGAGCACTCTATAACCGCCTAAGAATTGGTTATAAGAAATTTTAGCATTTTTCCTATTCCATGGAATTCTATACTTTTGATAATGTCGCCTAAACTAATGTGTTTAACTTTTTCTTCTAGCCACGTCTTTCTAAAGATGTTTAATTACATTAGTTTCTCTGTATTTTACTTAATATTTTCATTTCGAATATTGAGATAAACAAAAATTTGTTCACTTTTCCATCAAAAAATGCGAATTGTCGTCACCAGCATTCAAGATACAGTCGCTAGCCATCCTCCATGCTTAACAGTAGTTTTTGAATTTTTATGAATTAATTTGGTTTGTTTGCAAATCAGAAAATTTAGTACGTAAATTTGCATATGAAGAAAATTCAAAAAATAGCTATTAACGAAAAGGGTCGATCAAAAAGTAAAATGCACACAAATTAAGCATGAAGTTTATTAAAAACGGGCTACACACACAATAGAAAATTATACACAATATGTGTAATTGCACATAAGGTGGCAACACTGATTACAGGTTGATGAAGGTAGATATACCATACTCATACGAGTATGCACATATATGTGTATATACTGTAATACCAGCTGATAGAGTGCATTGCCTTTTGTTTCTTTCTTTTCGTTATATACCAATACCATTGTTATATACCAATATTGTGCAAAATGAAAAATGTATTTGTGTTGGTGAGAAAAAAATAAATGTACTGTAAGAAATTTTTAACGGGTTAAAAGTAGTATTAAGTTCTCTAAGAATTTATTTTAAATTCAAAATATAAAAATTAAAATGTGTGGGCTCAAAAAAAAAAAAAATGAAAAATGTAACAGATTCTTGCTGAGGTGATTAGCTTAAGTCATTAATAAGAAATAATAAAATTAATAGAGAAATAATTCAATGTTTCTTCTTGTTAACATGTTAACAGTGAGATAATTCTCTATGTAAAGAACATAGTAAAAGCTCTACTTTAGTTAAAAAGTATTAGTTTTCCAATACACAATAAAAAATTATTAAAATATACTTAAGAAAAAAAATGAGTTTTTAAATAGATAAATAAATTGTAAATAAAAAATATAAAAAATGGTTGAAGTCGCTTCAACATTCTCCCGGGCGATGATGGTAAAAGAAGCTTCTCCAAGGACCCAATATCGTCTAATCAAACGTAGAAATGTGGTCATGAGTATGTCTTCTAGCGGGGCTTTGACTATTGTTAAGAACTTTAGTAATAAAGTATGGGTGAACAAACAGGTGCAGTTGGTCATAATGGCTGATTTCGGTATGGCAGCAGGAACTTTAAAGTTTTGACTCTGATTATTAGCCAGGTGTACTAATAGCTTCTCTTCTGGATTGTTTGTAAGTTGTGCTGTGCCCAGGGTTTGCTAATCTTAGTAATGTCCAGTTTGAGCTCTGCTGATAATTAAACGACTTCCTGTAGTAAATAACAGTAGAGAGAAAAGAGAAAAAAGAAATACATACGGAAATAAAAAGCACCTAGCGCAATTGAAATATATATATTAAAATTTTCTTTAGTGTAGGAAATTTAAAGTTTTGTTTTTAAAGGATAATCTTTGTGGATTTCATTGATTTTTCTTTAGGGTGTGGTTGCTAGTAGGCAATAAACATGACTTTACCACTGGTTGTATGATATGGTTTGTAGTTCAGCGACTCTTACTTTGTTGTCGCGTCCATAGACGACGTTGGTGACTACACAGAAGCCATTCAGTCGGGGGTAATGAATCATCTTTTATTACAACAATATCGTTTTTTCATGTTCTCGCGTTTGGTTTTCCATTTAATACGTCGCTATTTTTGGTTACATATTCTGATTTCCTAAAACGAGCAAAAACTTGCTGCAACGCTTTCAATTGCTTCCATCGTTTCATATACTGTATTTTCTCTGGTGGAGGTTCAAAAGGTGCTTCTGGTAATGCAGTTATGGGGACTCTTCATAGAAAATGAACAGACGTAAGAGGTAAGAGTTCATTTGGGTTTTCAGTGATGGGTGAGAGTGATCTCGAATTGAGTACATCTTCGATGCGCACAAGAAGTGTAGTGAACTCCTCAAAAGTAAATGACAGATGTGAGGAGATGGGACTTCATGCTCCTGACTGCAACCTCCAAGAGACAGCCCATATTGGGTGTATACGGCAGTATGAACCACCCGTTGGAACCCAGTTGTCGACTAGAGCTTTTCATTTGACTTTAAAAACTCGTGGTTTTTTAACAATGCATAGTTTGCACCTAGAAATTTCGATCGTTATCTGAGTACATAGTCTTCGGAAAACCTCTTCGTCCTGTAAACCGCGCACGGGGGCAGTGCTGCCATGATTTGCGTTTGGAACCGATGTTTGTATATAGTGCTCGCCTTACATCCTCGTATGTGGTGCTCAGAGTGCATTAGAAGTTGGTGGGTAAAACTAACTAACAAAATGAGATCATTCCGGAATAATAATAGGGTGCCTTTCTTTGTACCTTAACCCTGAGTGGAATAGAAGGTCGTCCTTGTCGACAAAGGGATTAAGATTGAGTAGTCTGCTTTTTTAGTTAATTAGTTTCTTTTGTTTTAAGCATTCATATTCATGGCAGAAATATGTTTTCTGAGCTAGCGAAATGAGTCTGATTTTCATAGCGCTTATTTCTTGAGCAGTAATAAAGTTTTCGGCAGAAACGTGCCTTTTTACTATTCGGTTGATGAAACGCAGTAGATAACAAAGCATACGTAAAGCTCTTGAAAAGGATGAAAATTCTTCGAGTACATCTGTACAACTCACGTCGAGGTGATTTTTTCGTTTCCAAATCTGTTGGGTCAAATGTCTTTGGTGTTGGCCAAAGAGACGGTGAAAATTGAAGCCAAGGAAGCCCATGCCACCATAATAGATTTTGTACAAGTTCCTGAGGGATGCAGCCACGAGTGCCTCAGCAGGGTTTTCTTCGGGTTTGATATATTTCTGTTGGCTTCCCAGCATAGTAAAAATTGTCTTGTAACGCGTTCCAGCGTACTTCTAAAGCTTTAACAGTACTGGAATCATTAAACTTCAAAAAATCTTCATCTAGATCTTCCCGGGGCAAACTGTAGAGCAGCATCTGATGGTTCGCTATCATTTTCTTGAGTGGAAATCCTGTGGTTTTCAAAGCCTTGACAAACTGACCTTATTTTAGCATAGCTTCTTCGATGGTGTGTCCACCCGTCAATATGTCATCGACGTACATTTCGGTTTTTAAAATTAATGATGCTTTGGGGAACAAGTGTCGGTAGTCTTCGCTCAACTCGATAAGAGTTATTATCGATAAATATGGAGCGCAATTCAAGCCAAACGTTACAGTTTTTAACTGAAATGTGTTCATCGGGCCCTCTACTTCATTACGGAACAGGATCTGTTGATACGGTAGATCAAGCTTGTCCACCGAAATTTGTCGGTACATTTTTTGTATATCGCCTGTAAATACATACCGGTAGTTTCGCCAATGAAGCACGAGCTGCATTAAGTCATTTTGTAACATTGGTCCTTGGTAGAGGACATCGTTCAACGAAAAACCGCTAACTGTCTTCCTCGTTGCGTTGAAAACCACTCTGATTTTAGTGGTTTTAATTCCGGGTTTGATAACCGCGTGGTGTGGTAGAAAAATGCGGACACTTTCTCCGTTTTTGGTTCAAAGTATGATACTGGCTTCATATGATCTAGGTTTAAATATTCTTTTAACACTTCGGGGTATTTGGCCTTGATCTCCGGTGTTTTATCCAATATTTTTTCCATCTGATGGTGAGTGAATGAATATTGAATAATGAATATTGTTCCTTGAACGGTAGTCGTACCACGTAACGACCGTCAGACTGTCTGTAAGATGTCAGAGAAAAAGTCGCTGTCGGACATGACATTGTTTTTTCGGCTTCTTCAATCTCCCAAAACTGCTTTAAGTGCTCATGTAGCTCTGAATATCTTGATAGATCTACCACGGTATGAAAAGACTGTAACTCGGTATTGGGTTCAGGTTACATTAAGTACCACCCGAGGTGAGATTCTCGAGCTTCAGAATTTGTTGCTAATATCCATTCTAACAACACTAAGGTTTATAAACGGCAAATAGTCGCTGCCAATAATTATCTTAATCGCTGATGGTTTATAAAAATAGGGATCAGCCAAATAGAGATTCAGGCCCTCCTAGTTTCCCAAATTGTGTATTGAAATAGGTCGTAAAGGCACAAAATGTGCCAGCGTCGACACTACAATTGTTTGCATTCTTATTTTGAAATTTGAAATTCTAGATTTAACCGTTATGTAACATCGTTCCTTGGAACTACCAACCACCGTGACACCAAAGCCAGAAATTTTACTCCGACAATGCTGTAAAGGAATGGATAAATTTTGTTGAACTCGTTTTAATAGAATACTTTTTGTCAACCATGTATCGATTAACGCGCGCAGTAAATTTTTGACCTAAGTGCTCGACGTGCACCAATCTGTGGTAAAATAGTTGTACTGCTATTTTTTTTTGTTTGTTTTGTTTTGTTTTTTTTTTGAGACCAGCACTCTGGGGTTAACCCCTACTCATACAGTGCATTATGCTGGTACTAGGAAAATAGGTTATGGAAGGAGGATAGATTGAGTAGTGTTTATAGAAGTTCATTTGAATTTGCTCATGTCGTAAGTGGCGGGGCAGACATTCGCAGGAAGATTGTTCCACAAACGATCAGTGCGACCAAAGAACGAATTCTCCCTATAAGTCGTTATGCGATTCACTGGACAATCAACTACAAAGGGATGCGCTCTACGAGAAATACGAGTACTATGTAAAAATATATGATTACCAGGAATTAGTTTTTTAATTTGGTTAGAACACATTCCGTTATAGTACCGATAGAACTATGAAACACACGCCACATTGCGACGTTGCTCTAATGAATCGATAGAGTTAGATACCATACCGTCATTAATAAGAATCTTCGCCGTCTCCTGTACGCGGTCGAGAAGTTCCAAAATAGACTTTGAAGAACCGGCCCATACATGAGAGTTGTATTCCAATTTGGGTCGGATATAGGTCTTGTAAATATTAAGGAGACCAGATGGAATGAAGTAATTGTTACACCGTCTTAAAAAGCCGAGGCACTTGAATGCTTCTTTCGACACTCGAAATATGTGCTCGTTCCAACGAGCGTCACAGTGAATTCTCATGCCCAGAACATCAAGAGCATCTGATTACTCAATATCTACATTACCCATAGATGCAGATGACAACACACCACCACGTCTGTGTGTCAGAAAACAACATTGGGTCTTGTGCGCGTTATAGCCGACCCTGTTTGCGCGACCCCACTCAAAGACTTTCACCAGGTCGCTTATAAAGTTCGGCCTACGAACAAAAGAATATGAATGACAAATATTGCTGTCATATGCAAAAGAATAGATAGGATTAGAAGTAAAAAAAAGAAAGTCGTTAAGAAATAGAGTTAAATAGAGAAATAGAGTTAAGAATAGAGTTGGAGAAAGAACAGAGCCTTGCGGTACTCATTAATTTATACTGAACTAGTCGGATGAATTCCCATCTATAATCACTCTTATAGTGCGATTTCTGAGAAAGTTCGATATGAATCGAGAGAAATGACTATCGACACCAAAAGCAATAAGTTTGGATATGAGAGCCGCGTGCCAGACTCTGTCAAACACCTTGGAAGTATCCATGGCCACAACTTAACTCTCACCAAATCCATGAATGGATCATCCATTTCAGAGAATAGCGCCAACAGATCACCAGTAGTGACTCTAAATACTTCACAAGGTGATGATTAATCATACTCTCCATAACTTTGGAAACTGCCGAACAAACCGCTATTGGGCGGTAGTTTTCAGGGTTACTACCCGAACCCTTTATAGGGATTGGCGTTACATTAGCAATCTTCCAGCAAGATGGAAAAATTCCCGCACGATAAGACGCACTGAAAAGGTTAACCAATGGACGCGCAAGCTTCGAGGAGCACTACTTCAGGACGAGATTTGCAAGAACTTTTTTACTGCGCGTGCTCGAAGGAATATACTAGGCATAGTCACTGATACTCTTTCAAGTTCAAGCAGTGGTTGAACGCTCTCCGGCAAGTTCGAATTACCTGCAAACATTTCACCCAGAAAGTTTGCCTTATTAACCGGGTACGTGAATGTGTGGTCATCCTTTATAAGGACTGGAACCTAACTAGCGCTGTTCTTAAGCCTTTTAATGAATGACCAAAAGCTTTTACTTCGCCGCGAAAAAGTACGAATTTTAGCACATAGGCGCTGTTCGTATAGAGTATTTTCACGCTTAAGTACTGCGGCACACGAAGATCTCGCCTGTTTATGTAGCGAATCAGTATGATCACATTTCTTATTACGCCAATTTCTGAATGCTTCCTCTCTGGATCTGACTGCAAGCTTGCACGTCCGATTAAACCAAGATTTATTTCTTGATTAAATCGGAAGCTTTCTGGATGGGATAAAATTATCCATCCCTAGCTTTATTATATTGACAACCATTTCGGCCATGGCATTTACGTTTGAATCAATGAAACAAAGTTTCCAATTGAAATGCCCACAGGCTCAGCCCAACAAGCTTTCCCGTAATTGAAAACCAAGCGCTTCGTAGCTGTATCTGAAGCGTTATGAAGGGTGGAGAACGGGAAAGAGGCAGAAATGGTACAGTGATCCGAATTTCCGAGAGGTGCAAGGACCTCAACTACATAGTTTTCAGGGTGCGTAGTCGAGGGTGTCATTTTGGTCCCCATCTACACACGATATATGAGTAAGTTCATTCACTAATTGCGCAAGGTGGTTGTGCACTGCAAAAAGCTCTACGTATAGGCCTTCTGGAGTTGTGCGGCCTGAGTGGCGTAGCCAAGAACATTTAAATGAACATTGAAATCACCAGCAACAACAATTTCACTGTTCGGATAATTCGCAAGGATATTCGATATGGAATCGGAAAGAGTGTCAAAGCCAGATATGATATTGATGACATATAGTCCATATAACCCATTCAAATGTTTAATTTTATGTTCATGGGGGAAAGTTTGTTGCTAGTGCTAGGGTAGAACTGCGATAAGTCTAAAATTTTAGAATTAAAAAAAATGAAAAAAGGTTATTAAAATCATCATCATTAATAATATCATTCTGACTAGGCCGTCTTGCAGGACACTGCGACCCTTAGGATCTATTGTGCCACTTCCGGTCTACAGTTTGTTCAGCAGATATGTTGTCTTTCCAATAAAAATCTGCAGATCTGAAACGCTAATGAGACTCTCTCTCACCATAAACATCTATATCTCAGCCTATAAAAAACTCCACATTAACACAGTCTACAAACATCCACAAAATTCACTTTGAACATTTCAGTGGTAAGCATCTGGCAATGTTCCAATCCTTGATTAGTGAGTGGTGCACGCAGTAAGTTTACGTACCAATATACAGTGTCGCAGAACATCTCCTCGACAATGCATCCACCGGTTCGTTACCTTCTAGCCCACAGTGTCCAGGTACCAAAAACAACTAAACCTTATTCTTAACCATAAGTTTTTGCCATAGCAATTACCATGATCTCAGCCAGGGTTGGCAAAAACCTGGATTTTTTAAATAAAACCCGATCCACCGGGATTTATTGGATTTTTTGGTTTTATTGGGTTTTTATTGGGTTTCCGAATTTCATTCAAGTCGGCAATATTTTTTGTTTTAAGTACTATTACATTTTTTTAGTATTTATAAAGCAATTTTTCACTCTTAATGCGAACAAAGCATCGGAGCAGCCTGTAATCACTTCGTTTAAGTCGTGCATTATAAAAAAACGGCAGTAATATAAAGACAGATAGACAGATAAAGTTTTCCTTTTGCGTGACAACGCTCGGTCTCACCTCGCCAAAGTTGCCAAACAATTGTTAGAAACAATCAAATGCCACACCCGCTGTAATCTTCACATATTGATCCTTCTGAGTATTGTCTGTTTCGCCGGAAATAATATCTTTTAGCATGTCACATAGTCACTTCTTTTGAAGAAAAGTGTATCGGTTAAAAAGACGAGTAGTTTTCGGACACTGGCTCAGAGATGTGAGGTAAATAAGTAAGCACTGATTTGATAAACTTTACTTTGTTAAATTTGCTAATTCATTATCATTTTGTGTTAAAGACACGGACCTCTCTTCCCACGTTTGAGCTTCTATACAGGAACCCGAAATGTAAAAGATGTACCCTGATTTTGAATTTAAGCCAAAGACAGTTAAATTATGCATCGTACATGCCAAGTGGTTGCTGGAACTGGTACAAAACTTCATCGCGGATGTACATTGCAAGACCCCTATGGAAATTAAGAAGGGATAGAAGGTGATACCCAGGGATATGAAAATCCTGTGGATCAGATTTTCCGAAACCTGGATCTCACATAAGGCGAAAACATCCGGCCTATAGAGCCAAATGTGCGCATACACAGAAAAAAAGTTCGTCCGTAGCCCGCGCACATTGCAGAAATCAATCCTAAAACGTCTTGCCATTATGTAAGTTGAACAAAGGAGATACAAAAATACAATAAATAAGAAACCACAAGCAAATCAAAAATCGAACAACCGTTCTTCAGATGCGGACGACAAGGAAGTGGGTTGCTGCTGATTGATTATTATGTAGCCAGTGTTACACCTTCGCTACTGAATAATTTAACAACAACCCCTCCAAACGGTTCGCACCTAAAGGCTTAGTAGGGAATAAAGAAGAGGGAAAAACAAAAACACCGATGGTGGGATATAACAGTCCTTTTTCCCAAATTTTCCACTTCGAACAGTCCATCACATGTTGACCCCTATATTTCAATATTGTCCGTCTTTTATTGCCGTCTTGAAATTTTCATCCATTTAGGAGATAGGTGTGTGATTAATTTTTCACAATAGTGTTTGTTCCGTTTGTTTCACTTTATTAACTTTTTGTTATTTGTTTAGTATTGATATTGTGATATTTTTGTTGTGTTTATTTTAATGTTAAAGTTAAGGATTTCGTCAAAGGGAATTAAACACTTGATTTACTTTAATAATTTAAATTCATTTCTTATTCAAATTCTAATTAATTTAATTAACAAAATTCTATTTGAATTGACCTAATTTAATTTACAAAATTTAATTTATGATTTACGACTGTCTTCGTTGACTCCGTGGCTAAGACTGCCCATTCAAACTCCATTACGCTGGCTGCTGAACTTATGAAGTTACGTTGCACCAACACGAGCGAGCTCCGAGACGCTGATGAAGCTAAATTATTTTTACTGCTGGTAAGCTAAATGTAATTGGAGTGGATACGCGTGCGATTATGGAAATGTATGAAAGAGCTTACGCAGCTATATTTACCTGGTTGGCAGTGTTACCACTGTTGTTAACTCCTCCCACCTCAAAACTCTGCGTCCTGTAGATCACTGTCGATGGTTGGGGTAAGGAACAAGTTATCCGCGGGTTTTAACCATTAGCAAGTGGAGTCGTCCGGTTATTTTATACCACAACAATCCAAAGCAAATGCCCATAATTATAATTATGTGGCTACCGAGAGACAGATTTGATCTCATTTTCAGGTGTTGTGTTCTATCGATGTTGTGTAGGCTGATATTGTGGATCTGATCAATGTCCACCAGTAATCTTTCGCTTGTAACACTCGTCAGAACAGGAGGTAACGGCTGGACTCTAGACAGGGATGTACTGGAAAATGTTTCATTCCTAAGTAAAATTGTTGCATTAAAAAGCTGTATCAGGTAGGTACCGTAAAGCATTTCACTATGATCTCGCATAGTAATAACATCGATAAAGTTGGTTACGAAAATCATATCGGAGGTGATCATCTCAACAATCTGTGCTTTTACCGTTCTATATTGACAGTTGGCAGTTCCGCCTTTCAGCAAATGCGGTACACAGCTTTATTCTGCTATTTGGTTAAGGGAAGATTGTCGACATACTGTTATGTTATTAATAAACAGACAGGGACTCCTTATTCCAAAAGTTTCATTTTGACTGATCAGGAGTTCATTAAATTGTATTTCAGTCTGTTTGTTTAACTTGATTGCAGGTCTGACGATAAGCCGATGATAAAGGTCGTTTTTCAGCTTTGGAATGGAAATAATATATAACAAAAGAGTGCCATTGATAAAAATGAATGGTTCCCCATATTCAACTGCTTCAACGACATTAGAATATGGCAAGGTTTCCATCTTCGCAATAATTTCTCCAACCTCATTTCGATCTAAAAGGTTTGTATTGACGATCCCACTTTTGGCCATTTGACACGCCCTTGTTACTTCGTCGATGGCGTCCTTCAGAACAAGCACCTGATTTATCGTTCCTTGACCAATTCGCTCTGCCTCAGTTCCTTTGCTTATTTCATTCATTCTAGAAATACGTTCGTTAGTCTTCTGCACAACTTCATTTGTCCCCTTCAGAAGCTCTATGTTGATTTTATATTGCTTATTGTTGCTTGTGATTATTGCATTTTGAGCTTTTAAAACTTCATTTCAGTCTGTGGGGTCTGGGTTCCCAGCTACCCACTTCTAGGCAGAACCAATCCAATCAATCGATCTTTTCATTATATTTTTTGAACCTCTCAGCTCTATCAGTCTTTCTTGCACCTGTGCTAGGTAATACTCAATGACATCCTTGTTCCGACTAGATTGCAGATATTTTTGAACCAGTATTGTCACATTATTGGCAATTGTGGTGTAGTTCTCTAGATTTATGACATGAATTAATTTCATTTGAATTAATTTCATTTCAATTGGCTCTTTTCTCGAACCCGCCAGGGAGCGACCGCAAGACTCCGTTTTAGTTGCGAGCAGGCATGCCCCCCATAACCTACTAAGGTGCGATCTGTCTCACTAACAGGCCGGCTCTTGTTAATTGAGCAAGTCGGTCTTTAATATTTAAAAGGCATTTAATATTAAGAATTTTTTTTATTTCGTATTTTTTGGAAAAGAAGTAGAAGTTTTACTCTGTGTTAAATTTGTTTTAGATTTTTTATATTGGCCTTATGGATCCTTTTACCACTCGCCATACGTATTGTTACCCTATTGTCTTTTTCTACAACTTCCTTTCGATATACTGCTTTATTTTTTGCTTTAATATTTCTTATCTTAACATATACCACTCGCCATACGTATTGTTACCCTATTGTCTTTTTCTACAACTTCCTTTCTATATACTGCTTTATTTTTTGCTTTAATATTTCTTATCTTAACATATACCACATCGCCTTTTTTATATTTCTTAGGTGATGTACATTCTTTATTCAAACGTTTGTTCCTCTCCCTTACATTGTTCCTAATAAGTTGTCTTTTGTCACTATTTATCCTCGAGCGAGTTTCCAGCAACTTACTAAAATCTGCTGTTCGAACCCTTTTAAAAATATGTCACCCGGCCTTTTTCCGGTCACGGAATGTATGATGTTATTATACCCGTCGATCGAAGTTCTCGTACACTAACTTCCACTTTTTCTGCCCTTAGGCATCTATAAATTCCGATTAGAGTCGAGTGTAAACGTTTCACCTGTCCATTTACTTCACTGCGCTGAGATGGCGTCAAATATATTTTTATTTCTAGTCTTTCAAGGAAGTCTCTAATTAACGGGCTAATGAAGCTACTCTCATTGTTAGAAACCAAAATTTTAGGTACTGTAAAATAGTGCAGAATCTTGACTAACTTTTCCCTAATATTCATAGCTGATCTATCACTAATGTGAAAGAGTTTAGCAAACTTTGAAAATTTGTCTATTACTGATGTGAATTTTTGGTTCTTGACTAGCGTTTACCTGCGCATTTTTGCCTCTCGTCAAATTTGTCAATGGCTTTGCCACCTTTGCGTAGTCTCTAATGAAGTGCCGACGTCATTCCTAGGAATGCTTTTAACTCTTTCAGGTTAATTGGGGGTAGAAGGTTTTCAATAGCTTTAACTTTTTTAGGATCAGGCTTTATACCTTTAGAACTTTCTATATACCCCAAAAATTCTACTTCTAACTGCATAAAGTGTGTTTTGTCTATCTATATTAAACTGTAAATTCGCCAGCCTTTCAAAAATTGTGTCAACATTATTTAAAGTTTCTTCCTCGCTACGACCAAACACAATTTTATCGTCTATATAAACGTAGCAAATCTTTCTTATAAACTCTTTCAGAACGTCATCGATCACTCTTTGGAAGATCGCTGGAGCATTTTTCAATCCACAGGGTAAACGAAGAAATTCATATTTGCCGTTCATCGTTGAGAACGCTGTCTTCGGAACGTCTGAAGGTTTCATTGAAATTTGGTGAAAGCCGGAGGTTAAATCTATTGTTGTGAAAAATTTTGCGTTGCCCAGACTTGCTAAGGTGGCATTAATGTCTGGTATTGGGTAAGTATCGGGCACGATCACAGCGTTAAGCCGTTTATAATCAACTAACCGGTATTGCTTTTCTCCATCTGATTTTGTTTTTTTGGCAACACCCATATCGGAGAATTATAGGGGCTTTCTCTGGGCCGTATTATTCCTTCTGATAACAATTCATTAATTTGTCTATCTACCTCATCCCTCATCGCAGCTGGATATGGATAACTTTTCGAGTAGATGGGATTCGATGTAGTTGTTTTTATTTCTGCCTGCACACTTGTCACAGCAGCTTGACTGTCAGCGAATGGTTCAAATAGTTTTCGGTACTTCTTTTAATGCGTCGACTTTCGTTTTTGTTCCATGAACAGAGTATTACTTAATATATAATTTACACTACTAGAGGATTTTTCTTTAAGGGTAATCCGAATGGTTTCTTTAATTGAAAGAACGTTTTCTTTCCTATCAACCACCACTTTTAGTTCGTTGAGAGTGTTATCCCCAATAATACCATCAAAACTAGCTAAGCCGCGTAATATATAAAATGTCTAATATTCCATACTTTAAAAAAAATTTACCTACTATTTTCCTCTTAATTTCGATTTTTCTTCCACCAGTACTAACTACAAGTGGTTTTAATAAATACTTCCGGAGGAGAGCTCAGGGCTACAAATATTTTTGCTCGACCCGGTACCTATCAAAAATTCAAATATTTTGCCCTGGGTGGTTATGTATTCTCTGTAAGGTAGGCTTGATAGCCGTCCCCCATAAAATTTTGCTCGCTTGATGCATTGTCGAAGCTATTTATTACTTTTTCCACTGGAGGTTGGTCCTCCATGTTGTCAGCGCTAGAATTCAAATGGAATAGGCGCGGTTGCTTTTCCCTATTAAATATTTCCGAAGCGCTCCTTTTTTCCACCTGGTAAGGATGATTCATATAATTTACCTTTCGTGTTTGCAGCGAACTGTCTATATCCATTGGCTCCGGTTTGACTTGATTGGGTTTAGAGTAAGGCACCGGTTTAAAGTTGGAACTAAAATTGCTATGCTGACGGTTATTTTTTGCTGAAAGTTATCAAACCTAAAAGGATTAAAAGAGGGATTACCATAGTAAGGTTTAGATGGTCTAGGTGGAATCAACGTAGTTGTTTGTGAATATTGTTGCATGTTGTTACGAACTGGTATTTTGGTGTGGAGAATATTATTCCTCACGTTCATATTTTGCAGTTCTAGACAGGCTGAATTAGCTTCTGGCAGCGTTTTTGGCCGTTGAATTATTACCATTCTGGATAATTCAGGATTAAGGCCTCGTACGAATATGTCCAATGCTCTATTCCTGTGTGTTGCTATTAAAGCGTTTATAGTTTCTTCACTATACGCTTCAGTTTTGAGCTTGTTAATGATAAGGGATAATTGGTGATTTAGAAGAGAATAGAATTCGTCCACCTTCGATGATCCTTGAGAAAGTTGGTTAAGTTGATGTTCTAGCGTCTGCACATCCCTTTTATCGGCATAATGGAGCGATAGTATTATTTTAACTTCCTTCCAATCAGCTTCGAACACGTTATATGATACCAAGGCTGCGTCCGCTTCTCCAACAACTTTCTGTCTATTCCTTGCATGATGGAACGGTAAATGGGTTTATCTTTCACTATCTCGGAATCCTTTAATACCATTTCAACCGAATGGACGCATGAAACATAATGCAGGGTATTGCCATCGAATGACCGCAATTCCTTGACACTGTGAGGAAGTCTACAAATCGATTTTAAATCCTCTTCTGTTCTGGGACCTTGTAACCTTGGGACAACCTCTTCCGTATTTTCTACATTATCTTACTCTTGTCTTTCAATTTGGTCTAATCTCCTACTTAATTCAGAAATATCGTTAACCTGTTCTATTTTGTTTAGCTTACTTTCTACTGATTTTACTTGTTCCAGGAAGCGGTTGACGGCTCCCGTGAGGGCAGTCAACTAGTTCTCATATCCTCCATTGTCAAAAAATAATAATGTACAAAGGATAGTGGTAAAAGGTTTCACCTGGTATTCTCCAATGACATAAGTATGTTATATTTTAATCTCACTATAATTTTATTTCACTTCTACTTCCTTTATAAACAATTGTTTATCTTCTTTGATATTTCGATAATTTTAATTTTCTAAATTTTTTCTTATTCTTGCGCAATAGCACTATTAATTTTTTTTTTTTTTTTTTTCTTATAAATTCTTAGCACCTTTTATTGGGTTTTTCACTAATTAAATTTTGCTTTTAATTTTCATAAATTCTTATTATTTTCTTTTTATTGGTTTTTATGCAACACAACTTTTTATTAAATTTTTTCTTTAATCATGTAAATTTTAATACAAAATTTTTTGATTTTTATAAATTTTTTATTAAATTTATGAGCCTTAGCCACGTGACGCTTACCGACCCTTTGCGATGGTTTTTTATATTATACCTCGCGAGAAGTCCGTTTAATTCCTTTTTGGATATCCGCTTTTATGCTCACAGATACCTGCTCGGAAACGGGTTATTCCACTTCCGATCAGATAACCTTCTGTGAGTTTTTCTCACCAGGAATATCTGGTTGTCGAAGGAGGTTTTTATTGTTTTATGGGTTTTTATTTTTGTTATAGCTCTGGTGGGTCCCTTAGGAATCGCAGAACTTATTTACTGATTTATTAAGGACACCACTGTTTTATAAGTGGGTCCCTGCTCGGGCTCCAGTTAAGGATTTCGTCAAAACGTTTAATATAAAAAAAAGTTTGGCAGACCTCAACGGTCTGCACAATATATAAATTAGAATTAAGCACTTGATTTACTTTAATAATTTAAATTTATTTCTTATTCAATTTCTAATTAATTTAATTAAAAAAATTCAATGTGTATTGACCAAATTTAATTTACAAAATTTAATTTATGATTTACGACTCTCTTCATTGACTCCATGGCTGACCATTCAAACTCCATTCCACTGGCTGCTCAACTTATGGGGTCACGTTGCACCAACACGCGCGGGCTCCCAGACGCTGATGAAGCTAAATTATTTTTACTGCTGGTGCGATTATGGAAATATATGAAAGAGCTTTCGCAGCTATATTTGCCTGGCTGGCAGTGTTACCACTGTTGTTAACTTTGATATTGTTTTTTTCTGTTTTGTTGTTTGTTCCAATATTGATATTTTGTTATTTGTTTTTTATATATTATTTGGGCACGAGTGCTGGTTACTTTGTTGTTGAATTAGTTACTATATTATTGTTGTTCTTAAATTATCTTTTACGAGTTGTTTTGTCAAATGTTGTAATAATTACTGTTTTGTTATTATTATTTTTTTTTTGTGTTTGTTGTCAATAAATTTTAAATTTTAATATTTCGTCAAGTATTATAATTTATTTTTTTTATTTTATGTTATGATTTTTTTATTTTGGGTTCACTTGTGATTTGAATGTTATGTTGTTTATTATTTGTTGTTCTATTTTATTTTTTTAATTTTAAAAAAAGACACTGAAACACTGTGAACGGACATCAGAATCACATATTAACGGCACGAACGACAGAACACTACTGTTGGCTCAAATTGAGTTGCACTCGCTCTAATTCAGTTTGCTTTACCTGTAAAAGTTCATTTGTGAAATCCTCACAAGACCAATTGCTGAATATCAGCCTTACATGTTCTATTTGGGACCATTATTACAATCAAAACCAAAATAAAATCAACTGTATGAATTACCAGATAAATACCGATTGAAACAAATAGATCTCTAAACAAATTGAAATAGACGACAAACCAAGTGAAAAATGCAGGAAAAACTTATTATTCCTTTCAAGCAAAGACTTGTACATTTATTATTTTTTAACAAGAGAGTTTTCAATAAAATTTTATCAAGCCCTTTATGACAAATATAGACCGTAAATTTTTTAAAATAACAATAAGTCGCAACCTTATCAATTTTATAAATCAAATCTATATTGTATCAAATATATAATTTTTAATGGCACCGATAGGCCGCAATGCATACAATATAATTTCTTTTTGATATGTTTTACCAAATTAAATTTTCTATGGTAACGGTTGACCAAGAAGATGTCAAAATTATAATTTCGCACTCACTGTATATTTGGGCCAAATTATATATTTCAAATTATTTCTTTCCGGGATCGTGGCAGTCTTAATTTTTGCCCAAAAAGAACTCTACTACTTTTGTTGATTGATGGTGGTTCTCATCGTTGTTTTCTCCGGCTTATAATATGCTTGTGATTATAGTGCTCTTCTTTATTACCCTTTTCCACTTTCCTACAAATAATTGAGTTTAATTATAATTTCATTAACAAATAAATTTTCTCATCTTTAATGTAGTATTCTACAGTTAATTAAGATATATACATATTCATTGTAGATCATTGATGTTCATTTCATAAAACAATTGTTCGCGATCAAAAAAAGGGTTAAAAGCAAAAGCAACTTTATGGGTATATATTAAAATTAAATTGATTTATTTTTTCCAATTCAGATGTTAACAATAACTTAAAACAAAGTAACAAAACAAAATAAATTAATATACAAATTCACGAGTTAACAAAAGCATAAAATAAAATAACAAAAAATTAATATAATTCAAGAGTTAAGAACTTTAAGTAAAGTAACATTTAATTAAAAAAAAAAAAATAAAGATAAAACGTTTTGTATAAAGACAATTTAATCTTCAAATATATCGGCGTCACAATATTCCTCCTCGGGCCACAACTCGGTTCTCATAAAGTATTTAGATATTTTGTATTTGATTTGAATTTATTTTTAGAAAAACATTTGAAGGCAATTTATAATTGAAACAACAAACGTTTTCTTGTTGAGGACCATATTTAAAATACAATAATAAATTGACCGAGTTGTTGATTTCTAATCTTTGGATTAAAAAAATCTTAAAACTAAATGTCCTTTCTACTTTAGCATTTGAGTAAGGAAACGAAAGTATGTAAATAACAAAATCTGCTATTTCTTGAAAGCAATTATCACCAAAAAAATTTTTGTAATTGGAAACCTATTCCAAAATTCATAGTTCTCTCTTTATTCTTCCATTTTTGCTGTATTAGGTTCATTAGGCAAATTTATATTTTATTTATTTTATTATTTATTATCAACGATGAAATTTTGTATAAAATCAATAACATCCGATTCGTTATTTTCAAAAATATTATCCACACTAAATAACGATAATTTTTGCAGTAATTTAAAATTTGCAGGAAGCTTACGTCTTAATTCAAAAACGAGCTGTTTTGTAAATTTTATTAGGTTGCTTATTATTTCTTGTTTGTGCTGATCAGTTATTTTATAATCTCTTTTCGAAATTATAACCAACATAGCTATATTCGTTGATGTTTTTATCTAAATCATCTTGTAGGAAATCGAAGTTTTCTGAAGGAATGATGATTCTATTTGTAATACTTTTAATAAAGTTATATAATTCTTTCTAAAGCTTTACATGGTCAACGTTGGCTGATTCGGAAGCTACATTAACTTTTTCAACTTCTTCTAAGACTAAACTTAAATAAACTAAATACACGTAGTTTTTATCCTCGGCATACATAACTTTTAGTAAATTAGCCACATATCAATTGTCCTTTAAAAGTGGCTTTTAACTCCAGCCACATTCTTAATATTGCTTTTACTGCTTTCTCTACAGAAAGCCATCTTGTTTTTGCCATTTGCGGAATTTTAATAGGATTCATCGTGTCATTATTTAACAACTTATAAATTTGTACGTAAGCTTTTTGACGAATTGGGGAGTGAGAAAACTCATTATGGGACTCCCGTATAAGGAATTCTAAAATATGTTGGAAGCTTTATCTCTAGTCGGACATACAGCTAGTATGGTAAAGAATGGCATACACATCTGACTAGTACCAAGTTCTTTAAATTATATTTTATTTCTATTTTCATGCGGAGTCTATTATGTGCCCTGTCATCACTGCAGCGTTATCAGTGCCCATAGACGCTCCGTGCCGCAATAAATGTCATCTACAGTACCAGCTTTTAAATCAATCAACCCGAGAAATATTGTATCGAATATTTTTTTTAATACTTTACTATCACGCCAAGCAATTTTTCCGCTGAAATGTCGGTACTCTCTTCTAAAATTAGACTAAAGGGCCGTTTTAGATTAAATTTTGTATAAAAAGGAGCTATTATATTTGTTATAATGTTTGAGCATTTTATCCGATGTAATTTAATATGTGCAGCTTTGCTTTTAAAAAAATCTTTGGAAACAAGCTTTAGGTATATGATCAACATTTGCAAAGGATGTGTGAAATGCAACATATAAACGCAACATGCCTTGGGCTTTCTAACTATCAGCTCCCTAGAGAAAACTTAGTTGTGATTGCAAGCTTCTACTATGAAATGGGTTTATTGCTTTTTCATGCTTTTTTGTTTGGCTCTGACGCAATAAATCACTATGCCTAGCACTTATTTCACAGTGGCAACATATACAAAGTGCCCTAGTAGAATCTTTTGCAAATCCCAGCCATTTTTTAAAAGCCGGAAGACTTTCCAACTTTAACTAACTTTATTAAGACAGCATTAAATTAAAGACAAAATTATGACATACTTATTATTTTTACATTTCATATCCAGAAAAAATTTAGTAACCCATCCAACAATTAGAATACTTTCTTATTTTGCTTATTATTCGCTTTTTTACAACGAATTTCATAAAAAATACAACACCTATGACGCCGCATTAACGAAAACTGCGCCGACAAATAAAATGTTTAAATTTCTTTGTTGGAAAAAAATAGTATTAAACTGCAAAAAACACAATCACATTGATGCAAAAAAATCGCAAAAAAAGCGCAAAAAAAGTAATAAAAAAGCGTCAAAAAATACCCTTTAAAAAAGAGTATTATCAAAAATATACCCTTTTATTTTATACCCGAAAAGCGTCAAAATGGCAACGCTGTGTATATAATAGTCCGGCAAACTTAATTAATGCATTTTACAACTGTGGTAGTAATTTGAGAGCTCTCACTGAAATCATTTTGCATTGTATTTTTCCATTTGTTTTCGCTTTAGTTCTCTTTGTTTATTTTTTGCTTATTTTTTTTCTATGCGTGTGAGACCTATGTGTGAAAAGAGAATAAAAGAGTTGCTCTTTGCTTGGCAATGATGTACATGTACATTAGAACAATATTATTGTTTTTAGCTATTTTATATTAATTTTTTTTACAACATAGTGACTTCCGTGTTTACACAACGTCACTTGCAAATATGTGGAATCTAATTTGCATTCGAAATTCAATCTTCTTCTGATTCGATAATGTGGATCTTATTGGCAAAGCAAAGTTGCGATATTGTTTCTGTTTTTTGCTACCGCGCCAATATTTTAACATATAATTACGTAGATATATGTATGTAAGTTTTTCTTTTATGTTCCAGCTGTGTTAGCACTTCTGGTACGAAATTACCGAGGACAGTACACTTTTGCAGAATGTTTGATTACTTTACACTAAATTGATTATGAGGAACTTTTAACTTTACAAAATTCCACACTTTATCTTTTATTTAAGCAAAATTATCAATTGCACTAAATAAATTTTATTTCTGTACATACCCAAGCTTCTCCTTTTCTCTAATATTGTCTTACTGATGATTATTACTGTTGTAATTATAAACTTAGCCTGCAAGGCTGGTGAGGATATTTTTAGTTGCTACGGTGGAGCAAACACCTACCACGCTGGAGTTTTTGATACAGTAAAACACCCTTTGACTGGCAGCCTACCTCTTTCTTGCATACTGATTTACAGTTACACTGCAACTCACAGTACCAAATAATTTTAGATTATGATAATTGATGAACTATAGACGATTTCAATGGTTTTTCCTATTCTAGGCCTTCCTAGAATTTTAACGAAGGACCAAAATGTGGTCTCGATTACCAGCCCAGCTAAAGTTTATCCTTTTGAATTAAAAGGCTATTTGTTCTTTTTCTTGTGTGCCGCTGTGGTATGGTAGATAAGACACCCACCTACCAGTCAGAAGGTTCTCGGTTCAATACCAGGCCAGACCATCTGAAAAAAGAAAAAAGTTTTTTAACAGCGGTATCACCTCATAACATTGGCTAGTAACTGGTTATGAGTATAAATACTATTGAAAACTTCTCTAAATGCATTTGCCGTTCGGAGCCGGCGTTAAGCTGTAGGTCCCTTTCAATGGGTCTAAAAATAGAATCGGGTGCAGCTCATTGACTGAAAGAAGTCCCGTGTTCCTTCACGGAATGTTATGGGAATTATGTATGTATATGTGTTCTTCTTAGAACTATAAAATTTATTTATTTTTTTATTACAGCCTCTTGCTATTTTGTTAAACAAACAAATGTTACAGCCTCTTGCTGATGTGATTAGCTTGAGTGTTTAATAAGTAATAATATTAATTAATAGAGAAATAATTCAATGTTTCTACTTGTTAACATCTTAACAGTGAGGTAGTACTCTATGTAAAGAACTTAGTAAGAGCCCTACTTTAGTTACAAAGTATTAGTTTTCTAATACACAATAAAAAATTATTAAAATATACTCAAGAAAAAAAATGAGTTTTTAAATAGATGAATAAATTTTAAATAAAAATATAAAATTTAAAATGCATTGGCGATTACCAAATGCATTAATAATCATAAAATATGTGTTCAAGATTGTTAATATTGTTAATCAGTACATTTACTTTAAAATAAAAAAAAATCACAAACAGGCACTCCAAATGTTAATTTGTTGCTGTTTCAGTGACGACTAAAATAAATTTCTTCCAGTGCTTTTGAAAAAAAAGAAAACGCAGGCAAAGAGAAGACTAAAACTAAGCGCGTAAGAATCAGGGTTGCCAGATCAGGCGATTTTTCGCCAAACTGGCGATTTTAAAAGTTATTTGGCGTCCTAATTTTCGGTTAGGAATATGCGCCTTTATGGCGATTTGTAAAATTAATTGCCGATTTTGTTGGCTATTTTTGATAAAAAATATGAAAAATTAAAATAATTATTTTGGTATTTTTTTGTTTGAATTCGTGAACATGGTCATTTTAGTGTGTCGATTATAGATTGCAGCCGAACTTCAATTGTGTTCTCGGCAACGAGAAATTTGTAGTTGCCTATATGGAACTGAAGCTAATAAATTTTTAGGTTCGAGTTTACTTATGTAAAGCAATTTTCGGCAACTGGCAACGAAATATTAAAAATAAACTTGACAAATGTGAAAAAAAATTAATATGTTTGCTTGAAAAATTCACACATATGCATACCTCAGGACTATGAGGTATATATCATATCATCATTTAAAGGGTGTACTTCTCCTTTCTCTAAATCCACAGAAAAGCCCTAAATAGGATAGTATTCCGCTAAATTATAAGTCTATAAGTGTGTGAAGGTACGAAAAACCTCGTAATTAAAGATTTTCGAGGTTTTTACAAAATTCCAAAAACTGAATCTTGTTGTACTAGATAGCGTTTATTAGAAAAATAGTATAACATTTCAGGTATTTTATCTTCGTTCTATTTTTAATTCCATTACAATGCAATGTGAAATGTATTGAAGAAAAAGTGTTTAACGTTTTAGATATATAACAATAACGAGACTACATATCTATATCCAAAAAGTGGTTTATATTAACCATAACAATTATTTTTTATAGTTTTTTAGCTCTCAGCAAACTAGAAACTATGTTATAGTAAACATTGTACACTTTTTGTTTTTACTAATACTTTTAGTTAACAAAATTAACAAAATATATATTATGGAGAATTTTTTTCCACTTTTGGCGAAATTTAAGAATTCTGAACAAATTATTTTTTATTTGTGTTAACAACTTTTTTTTCATTATTTTAGAAAATATAAAATTTATTGTCAAAATGTAAAAAAGATGGTTTGGAGATTTTTGAAATTAAATGTGGCGAAAATGCTTAATAAGTTCTGACAACCCTGGAAAGAATACGTGTGGGTTGAGCGTAAAGGATTGTTCTATGAAATGAACATCATTGTTGTATACATATATGTATATTGTCGCATAAAAATTAGTGCTGCAATTTTTGTTCGTACGGATAATGGATTATTAAATAATCAATTTTGTGTTTTTTATTCGCCGAATATTTTTTCAATAAATTTAATTTATTGGTATTTTAATTTTAAAAATTAATTTACATTTTTTAATTTCATTTTTGTTGATTTTGAATGCATTTTTCCCCCTTTTTAAATAAAATTCATTGTATCCTTTAAGCCAGTTGAGTTCCCGTTGTTATGTTACAGTACTAATTTGTTATTCTTTTTTATACCTTTTTTGCTATATCCTTTTGATTTTTAACCCCCACCTTTTTTAATATTAACCCCATTTGAATTTAAAAGTTAATCATTTTATTTTGAATATAAAATATATGTAGATTTGTTGCGTATTTTTTAATATCGTATATATTTTTAATTTTTATTTGTTTTGCTATCACATTCGATTTAATGATCGCTATTATTTGAAACTTTCTCTGCATTTCCTCGTTTTTTTTTATTTTTACTGCCAAAATTACCCCATGTAATCTACGATCGAAAATTGATATGACTTCTTTCATTCGTAACGCCGATCAGTTGGCGAAAACCAGGGCATATATTACCAATATACCAATCTCGAATCACCGCTAGGTTCCTTATGAGACTGATCTAAAATAACATTCATTTTTGAGGAAGGAACCACTACTATTAGATTGGAAGTTGTATTTCCGTGTGCACTTTCCCAATTCGGTATAAACACCCATCTATCAGCTTTAAACTATCCCATTGAGCCCAATAAGCCTTTATTAGAGGGCTTTCCGCTGATATCTCTTTATTAGTAGGCCGTTTGTCTTTTTCTTTAGCCGCTATTATCGTTGCTAGTATAGGGTCTTTTCTCTGAGACATTGACCAATCCTCGTTAACCTCCAGACGTAATTGTCTGATGTTGATAATGGTCTCTTTGGCCTTATCACCTGTTTTATCAGCGCAAAATTACATCCGTTTTTACTCTTTCCACTCCTGGAATATGCTTCACTGTTACGGGGAAATCTTTTCATGTCACAATCTCTAGAATATAATATCCTTCGTGCTGAACGGACGTGTTTTTTTAATTCTGCTGTGAATATTAATATCTTATAAAGTATCAAGTCACATTTAAGAAGATGGTGTGGCCGGTTCGGCTGACTGTTTTTTTTTTTTTCTATGTAATGCAGTGATTCTTCATTGCGAATAGTTTTATTTAGTTTACACCTAATTTATTTGACATTCAAAATTCACAAAAAAAGTAACAAATATATGTATTTTGTTGTTGTTAAAGTGTTAATTGTTGTACAGGCAACGCTACCTTGTTCAATATGCCTTGTAAAGTATCTTGTTACCTTGCTCTAACTATTAATATAAAATATAAACAAATCAAATAACAAAGTAAATTTGCAAAAAAAAAAAAACTAAATAAGAACAATTATCGAAATAATAATCTAAAAAAATCAATGTATAAATCTAAATTAAGAAATCAAAATAAAAATATCAAGAAAAATAAAGACTTTAGTGAACAACAACAAGCAGAAAAGCTAGTTATGAGTTTGTTTATTGGTTCATGGTTATGAGTAGTATGGATAAATCTAATTCAAATTTATCTTGCTAGAACACACCCAAATTGTGTCGTGGTATGGAACACGAATCTCTTTATTTAACAGGTACTAGCTCTCCCTTAAGATTTATACACGTCGTGGACAAACGGTTTGAAAAACTAAGTGAACAAATACAAACAAGTATAAAAACAATGTTCTACGAATATGAAGGACGTTTCTTAGGTGAGATTGATAAGAGATTAAGTGATATAATTTAATTAAAAGAGTATCTACTCTCGAATCAGTGGTACAAGCTTTGGAAAATATTGCGTCGGAGAAAATACTAGCACTAGAAAATTAAAATTATAAAATGAAAAGGGATATCGAATTATTAAAAAAATATATCAAAACAAAAGATAATTCCATGGTTTCTCAGGATTTACGTATAACGGTGTACCACATTCTAATAATAAAAATCTCAGTGAATTGTATAGACGTATCTTCATGATGGTGAATATTGATCCTCCAGTTATTAAAGACATTTTGCGGATAAAACTCAACAAAAACAATGGTGATTTAAATAAAAAGCAAGATGCCCCAATTATCATAAAATTCTCTAGTTCGTATGATAGAAACTATATCCTGAAGTCAATAAAAAATACATAAAGAAGAAAAAAGACCCTCTTGGCTTGAATTTAATTGGCTTTAACAGTACAACCCCCTTCTACGTTAATAAAAATCTGACGGCAGACGCAGTTTTTCTACGGGCGCATCGGCTAAAAAAGGGCAGAATGATAGCTGCAGCGTACATACAAAGAGGTATCGTATATATTAAGGCGTTTGGGATCGATGAATCTGATGCTTTGGACCAATTTTTTCGTCTAAACGATGATGTACCTGGTATTTAACAACAACTATAATCTTTTAATATGGAACGTGAAATTGCCTGTGATTGTCCTAACCTTTTACCATATATATTTATTATCTGATTCTGACATTTATTACTATACTATTTATCGATATTTGTTTTTACTTATTTTATTATTTAAAATTTTACCTTAATTGTGCTTTTTATATACGCAATACTTGTCTCCATTGCTAAAATAATTTTAATAATGATAAGGGGGCTGGTTCCAGGGATAATCTGAACACCATGTTGAAAGTTTTTTCCAATTATGATACCGGACTTAAGATTTGCATTAATATGGCAAAGTCTAAATAATAAAATAGATGAATTCCGATTTATTTTTGAGGATCCCAAAATTGATATAATTTGTGTATCAGAAACATGGTTTTTTACGAATGTTGGTAGTAATATATACAATTTGGATGGTTATCGTCTATTAAGATAGATCTACTAACGGTGGTGGTGTTGCTATGTACATAAGAATAAACATTACATGTTAAGAGAAGAGTAGGAATGTTGGTGGCAATATTGAGTATATTTTGATGGAAATTTATAATGGCAATGAGAGGCTACTTGTCGGTACTTTTTATAAACCCAACAGATATATCAATATGGAACATATGTTAGAAGTATTAGCTTCCTATACTATTGGATATGATCACATCGTTTTATCTGGTGATTTCAAAGCAATATTCTAGAGGATGGTAATTTATTAGTAGATATGTGCGCCGTAGGTTTATACTTAGTCAACGGTAGCAATCCAACTCATTTTACTTCTTCCTCAAGCACCTTACTTGATATTTGTTTTGTGAATGATGCATCTCATCTACTAATGTTTTATCAGCTATCTCCACCCATGTTTTCGCGACTTGATCTGCTCTTTATTTCATATGATTTTAAACCTGTAAAAGGGTCTCGGACACAAGTTTTGCAATATAGGGTCTTTAAGAATATAAATTATAATTCTCTTGGTGCTGACTTTGGATTGGAGTCATGTTTTTTAGATCATGCTGTTGATGGACAATTGAACCATCTTGATCGTAATTTAAGGTATCTTTATAATGAACATGTTGCAATGAGAACGAAATTAATCAGGAATGATAAACCTGGGTTCACTTCTGAAGTTAGATATCTGATAAGTATTAGGAATCACGCGTATGCAAGATGGAAACGCTTTAGAACTTCGGAGTTTTAAGAGAGTCTTAGAACGGCAAGGGTACTGTTAATACTGAAATAAGGAAGGCTAAGTTTACGTTTTATAGTGGAAAATTTCGACATGTATGGAGAAAATGGAGGGAAATTCGGAATCTGGGTTTGTTGAATTGTGCAAATACTGATCCTCAAATAATTGACGTAGACAAGATGAACCAACAGTTTTCTTCTATACCTTTGCCATCTATAGATATTAATTTTTATCAAAGTAATATATTGTATCGGCAAAAGGCACTGGAATTAAACTTCGTCATTTTACACAAGAGGAAGTCTTAGAGTCATTTCTTAATGTTAATTTCTTAATGCTAATTTACTTCACTCATTTTTTCAAGATGATTATCACCACATCCACTTTTCCATTGGTATGGAAACATGCGAAAATTATACCGATTTTAAGATCGGACAAAAGTTTTCTATCTATTGCAATATTGCCGTATTTATCTAAGGTCATTGAAAAATTGATACATTCACAAATTAGCCATTATTTATATACCAACTCGTTGTTAAATGAAAGGCAATCTGGTTTTAAACCCAAACATAGCTGTCTTAGTGTTTTGGTTGATGTAACCGAGGAAATTAGATGCCAAATTGATAAACGGAACACAATGTCATTTCTTATAACACTTGATCATTCAAAGGCATTTTATACAATGCATCATTCCATTTTGATCTATAAATTGAAATACTTGTGCAATTTTTCCCCAACTGAATAAAACTGCTCTCATTATATCTGAGCGATAGAAGTCAGAGTGTTTACCATAATTTGAATATTTCCAAAAGCTGTTCAGTGCCAAGGGGTATGTCGCAGGACTCCATACTTAGCCCATTGTTATATTCTATTTATGCTAATGATCTTCCATTGCAATTAAACCATTGCCAGATACAAGTGTATGTTGATGATGTACAGTTATATATTAGCTGTGGCGTTTCTGATGCGTCAAACTGTGTACATTTGATAAATCAGAATTTACATCAGATTTATTTATGGGCATCTGCAAATGAATTATGCGTTAACCCCAACAAGTCGGCTGCTTTAGCTATAGGATCAGCGGAAAATTTAATTTCAAATTTACCATCCATACATATTGATGGAACGAATATTAACTTTGTCAATTCCGCAGGGAACCTTGGTGTTGTCTCGAATAATGAGCTAAACTGGTCAGACCTCCCATGCAAACATTGATTTTTGTATATCTTGAGTTAAAGTGTAAGTTTCTGAAATTGGTCTAAATGAATTCTTAGTCAATACAAATCATCAGTGAAAAAAATGGCGGAATTGGATAACGCCCCTTATATGATTGGTCATATATATTGGATATACAAGTTAATAATGTCGATTTTTTCGCCCTCAAAATGCATTTATAATAACAAAATAAATTGATATATTATTCAAAGTATTGTCCATCGTTAGCCACTACTTCTTCCTATCTTTCTGGTAGCATATAGATTCCACGCCAAAAGAACTGCTCCGGTTTTGAGGTAATGAATGAAGCGTATTTCAGTAAGGGAGTTCTGCATCGATAGAATCAAATGGTAGTCAGAAGAGCCAAGGTCTGGGCTATAAGGCGGGTGAGCCAAAACTTGCCATTCACTGCTTTCCAAATAGTTTTTGACCGGTCCTGTAACATGTGACCGAACGTTATCATTATCGAAGATTATGGCCTCGTGTCTGGTCGAATAATCTGGTCGTTTTTCGTTGATCGCTCTCTTCAAACGAATCAATTATGTTCGCTACAGGTCCCCTGTGATCGTCTGACCTGATTTCAACAGCTCATAATACAAAACAACGTTCTGATCCCACCAAATACCGAGCATAACCTTGGCGTCATGGCTTCGGCGTTGATTTGGCTGGTTGGTCGGGCATTACCTATGACTTTTTGCGCTTATCGTAACGTATCCATTTTTTATCACCAGTAGCAATACAATGCAAAAATGACTTCAACGTCTCTCGACTTCAGTTCATATTGGACCCAATTTCCTGCTTTTAAGTGAATCCCAATGTTTTTAAACGTAGGAAAATGGCTTTTTGTGTGACTCCCAATGATAATGAAAGTTCTTCTTGCATTTGACAACAATCTTCGCCGAGTAATGCTTCCAATTCCTCATCTTCAAACTTTTTCGGCTGACCAGGCCTCTCCTTGTCTTCTGTGTCGAAATCACAACTTTTGAATCGCGCGAACTATTGTTCACAAGTTTTTTGAGTTAGTGCATGTTGACCTTAAGCATCTATCAACAATCGATAACTTTCAGCAGCCGGTTTCTTTTAGGTACAAAACGCAAATTAATATATAAAAGTTAATAGCAAGTACAGTGGTACATTAGGAATTTTTAGTGAATAACAATTAATAAGTTAAATATTTTAATAATGTATTTAATAGGTAAATGAAATATTATATTTATTTTTCAACGTTCTCCTCCACTAAGCACGATAGTGATTAACTTAAGTATCATTTTCACAAAGACGGTACATATTAGGCAAATGTTCTATTTTAAGATAGGCCGTATAAAAAACTTTCCGTTTGATAACAGCATCACTACTCGCACGAGTTAATCGTTACCTGGATGCACTGATTGGAATCGCGCAAGTGGTCATTGCCGGGGTGAGCAGCGTTCATTACGTAAGTCACCAACTGTAGCATTTCTAGAGCTTTTTAAAGATTTTGGTCTAGCTTTCAAACGACGAAGCCACTCTTCAGACCAACGCTGCCAAAAATGTTGTTTTAACTTCTCAACTACTTATGTGTGTGAAGATAAAATTTAAATTTAACTAGCAAAGACGCAAACCAGATTTTTTAGCTCAGCTATTTTTTTTCGTTAACAGAGCACTGTAACACTTTAACAGTAACTATAAATTAATGTAGGAGAAGTTATTGCCAAAATATTTATGCCTGGAATATGGAGGAATAGCACATCCTAGTCTTTCGTAGATCAGCTTTGGAGCCAAAGCTTTAAAAATTGTGGAATAGCAGAAAATATATTTAAGAAAATTAATTTTTTTAAAATTATTCTTCTCTGTGGTTCATTGGTTATCTCCCTTCCATGGGAAACTCAAAAATGGCCGGAATACCACACTATATGGGGAGAGTGGTCCAAGGGGTCCCTAATGAAACTGTGCTAGCGTCTTTGCTAGTTAGATTTAAAGTTATCTTCACACACATTTATAATTTTACCATGATTATTTCCTTTCTTCAGGTCTATTTATGTTTTTTTTTTTCAAAAATCATTCTTGTTTTTTTTTTGCTTTACTTTTTATTTGTTCTAAACTTTACGTTTGTTAAACAACTATAACTTTGAAAAGCGAAGGAGAAAAAAAGTAACATAACACTTATGCTATCTGTTCCTGTTTCCTGAATGATTTTTTTTATTAAATATTTTATTTAATTTAGTTTATTAATTTTATTTATTTTTTAATTTTGTCACTTTTTCACTCCTTTTTTTCTAATGTTTGCTGTTGCTTGTTTGTTTGTTTTTTTCAAGTGTTGCTATTAAGTTGGTGTTGATTTATTGTTCTTACTTTTTTTTTCAATGTAATTTTTAATACACTTTTTTTTAAGAATTGTAAAAATTTTTCTTTTAAATTTTATTATTTTAATTTAAAATTACACTTTGTAGTATTTAATGTCTTTAAATATTCTTTAGTTTTTTTTTAGTGTTTTAATTTAAAAATTTTGTATACTTTTTACGTACTTTTTCATGTTGTATTGTTGCTGTTACTAATATATATTTTTTTTAGGTAATTTATTGTATTTTTATTTCTTCCTTGATTTAATACTGTTGTTCGTTTCAATGAATGGTTTTAATAATTTGTTGACATTTTTTAGTTTTTATGTTATTTTAACTATTTTGCGTTTAGTTTTCTTTGTTTTTTTTAGTTTTTAGGTTTTTTTATTTTTATTTTCAGTTTTCGTGTATATAATATAATAGAAATAAATATATATAATATAGTAGAAATAGATAGAAATAAGTAGAAGTAATAAGTGAAAATATAACTGCTTAATTGTACGAAGTCAGTATATAATAATATTAAGTATATAGTAATAATAAAAGTAAATATATAGAATTTAGTAAAAATAAAGGGTGATGTATTCAAATTATAATAATGCATTACATAGGTCTTGAACTGCAATCATTTCGTAGCATAACTTATTGATTGTTGAAGGATTGGTAAAGACATGATTTTGAAATTGTTTCATTTCAGTGTATTGATCGCTATGTTTTCATTTTAAATGTGTAATTAAACCACTTTTACTTCGGCCCTTACGAGAAAGTATTTTTTCAAAGAACAAGTATTTTGCTTTTTCTTTTTCACAAAGTAAAAAATATTTCCAAACTCCACTTGATTTTGGTTTCATATTACAATATTTATTAAACGATTTCATTAGAGACTTCCATGAACTGTTATAGTTTTAGCGTTGTTTATATTCACATGTACATATATGTATGTATGTATTTTGTATACTTGCTTTAAATTATTTTCTTCGCAAAGGGTGTAATCTTGTCACGATGCGAAGGCTTACGTGTAAGGAACCATGAGGCTGAGCTGGCAGGGCCTCCCATACCAGAGTGGCTCATGGCGAGCACTATACTAAGAACTACCCTCTGTCTAAATAGTCTATTTGTTTTCTCCTATAGAGTGGCTATCAGACGTTACATTCTTGACGATCCTTCTCCAATTCTTGGTCAAGGACGTTTCCTCTGTTCATCATAAAATTGTCCAAAATCCACCATTGCCTATTTTCGTATTGGGAAGCTTGGTGGTTTGTCTGCTCCCAGATGGACGGCAGTTGTCTATAACATGGCGGTTCTAAGACGCGATGAGTGAAGAAAAGTCGAGCCACATGTATCCGATCGGGGCCTCATAATCTCCGAGGATCTACTCCCATGACGACGTCCTTTGATCGTGGTGAATCGAATCCAGTGAAAGAAATGCGAACAAGTCTTCGATTTCTGGATCTTTACTCTCAGAGAAGAAAACGTCCCAAAGGCACATAACACCCGCTAGAAGGGCCTTCCTGAAGCGACGTTCTGCTCAGCGCTTCATGGAAAAATTGGGCAAGAAGCCCCCAGAATTTTTAACTTCTGAGGAACTTGCTTTCCTTAACTGGACCAAATTGCGTTTGGCCGAACCGCCAAAGCAACCTCTGGAGTCCTGAGAGAAAGCTCAGGCCCTTCTCCTCAGTGCGACGATGCTGGATGGTATCGCGAGCATGTTAAGCTTATGGGCTATTCAAGTGAGCAATCGGTCTTGCTTCTAAAGCAGACGATCGCTCTTTTTTGGAAGGCCTATGGGAGGCATGGTCTGACAGGGTTACGGGCAATCGGCTATCCTTAGGTATTTGGATACGATCCCTGATGGGATAGATTACTGTATACCCCTTCCCGGATGGAATGTTCTCCGTATGCATCTCACAAGAACCGGTAATTGGACACGGTACTGTTGCGATTTACACGAATGGATCAAAATCCTCGGAAGGGGTTGGGGGCGGCATCTTTATTCCTGTATACGGGGTGAGGGAATCCTTTAAACTGCCGGACTACTGCAGTATTTTACAGGCTGAGGTCTCGGCGATAAAGAGAGCAGTGAACTGGTTGATGTACTACGGGGTATATGACAGTGATATCCGGATCTGTACGGACAGTCAGGCTGCGATCAGGGCACTCTCCTGTGTCTACTGGAAAACGAGACTGGTGTATGAATGCCGGGCATCTCTGAACGAGATGGCGAGACATTCAGACCTGGAGATTATCTGGGTAAGGGGTCACTCGGACACCCGGGGGAACTGTGTGGCAGGCGGACTTGCGAGGGCTAGCTCTCTCCTCAGAAATGAGGAGATTGGCCACTTGGTGGGGATGCCACTTTCCTCCTGCAGACTTTCTAGTTCTACGGTACATGTTCGGCAGGGCACATTTAAGGTGGGATGATGAACCCACGTGCTCTGTATCAAGGCAGATCTAGCCCCTATACGACTGGGCTCGCTCGTGGTCTGCTATAGGGATGCCACAACATGGGCTACGAATTCTGGCGGCTGTAATTACTGGGCACTAGTGCGCACGCTAGGAGATTAGGTCTTTCGTTCAATGACTGGGTAGGGGTTGTAGGAATGAGGAAGAGGAGGAGACTGTCGAGCATGTCCAAATCTTTGGGATATCAGAACTGGTTTCATTGGCAGTCCATTTCTGTATGCCATGTCGAAATCTGCTGATATGAGTATCAATAGAATCTATTCTTTTGTACATGCATCTGGTTGGTTCGGCTCGGACAGGAATGCGCACATGTAGGTATGTTTGAATTACTGATATTGGCATCACAGTGGGATTAGTATTGGACCCAAGTGAGCTGAACCAGTGTCTGGCCACCCATCGTAACTAACTAACTAACTTTAAATTATTTTCTTGTTTTTGACGTTTGTTATTATATTTTTTCGTAAAATAAGTTACCACATCTTATGAAGTATTCCCTCTGAATATTCGCAAAAATTTTAGCGAATGAAATTCTCTAAAATAAGGGAATATATGCGAAGGCGAATATTCGCAACACCCCTAAATCACACATTTGATTCAAAATGGACTACAATGAAATATTGTTCAAACAATAATTTAAAAAAATTTTATGGTTCAAAATTAGTACAAGAAAAAATGTTGTCCCATTTTTGTGTATTTACACAAAAATCGTCCGGAAACTTATTGTGCAGCACCACTTGCTACCATCCTCAATCTTATCAATGATTGGAAAATTTCCAGATGGTTGGGACACTCTAGAGCGGCCATAAGTCTGCAATTTGGGCGTCGTTCTGAGGTTCTCAAGTATGACTTAAAACTTCTTACGGGATTTTTTGCGGGCCGCTGTAGACTAAGTGCGCATCTGAAGAGGATGACGGTCACAGATGTGAATGTTTATAGACATCAGAGACAGCGGAACATATATTGTGTGAATGTGAGGTTCGTGATAGATTTAGTTGTAAATGTTTTGGTTGACATAGGGTCTCAGTGGGTGACATATCCACCATTATGGTTTCAGATCCGCTGGTGTTCTCATTAGGAAGGAAATAGATCTGCTGAACAAACTATAGACTGGAAGGGGCACAACAGATCCCATGGACCTTAATGTCCTGCAATAGTGCCTGGTCCACATGATGATGATAGTTATAATGGGCGATACTTTTAATAATTTTTTTCATCTTTTTGGGTAAATTTCATCTGCAACAGTGGCATTTACCAACGTTCAGGAATAGAGTTAGGAAAGAGGTTATTGACGTGAATATTTCTAATAGGACCAACCTTATAGAAGACTAAGGGTAGACGCTGGTTATTCCCGTTCGAATCGTAGTTCGATTTCATTCAGTCTGAACTGAAGAGGGTGCCTTATGTGAACCACAGAAGAACGGATTGGGATCATTTGACGAGGAGAACAATCTTCAGAATTTGTCCTTGAACTGGATATATCGTGCGGTGATAGAGAGGACACTTGATCGGTTCATCGAAAGCAGTGGGAAATCATATGAGCGTGTACAAAGATTTGCCTTCTCTAGAGGACCCAAGCTTACTGGTGGCTTGCAGAATTCATGGTATAAAGGTAATATCAAGAGAGCTAAGAAGGCGTCATGGAGGGATTTCTGTAAAACCATTGATTGAGTCAATGAACTCTAAGTTCAGGAAGGTGTTATCGAAGGACCATAGAAAACTTAAAAAAACGGATGGTTCTTGGACGGAATCTGTCATTTTCTCGTTCTACTTGGCATTCTCCTTGAGACACATTTTCCTAGCTGCAAGGAAGTGTTTATGAAGGAACCGTATGGAGGCCAAAGGCCGGTAGGGCGTGCCACTCTATGCCCCGCCATCGCAGACCGGTCAGTCTATCATGACATGGGACATGGGAGCATTCAGTGGGATTCCGCATCCCTACATGGTGGGTAGATCTGTGAAGACTACACCGTACTAAATCGTTTGTTTCATTGATAGAGCCTTCACTATGAGCTTTACACCCTGGCTGTCTTTTTGGATATTGAACGAGCTTTCAATAATACCGATAGTATGGTAATTAGAGAGGCAGGTTAGTGTGCTTAAGAGCAGAGTTATCTACTCAGGACTGGACGAAGTTTGCCCGAGGAATGTTGTGCCACGGGAAACATCTCAAGCTGGGGTACTATTGGCTGCGCTATAAAGCGTTTGAGGCTAAAGAGAGGAAGATGGTTTGCTACAAAGATGGCGTGGAGATTTTAGTAGGGGGGGTTTTCTCGAATTTCGGTGAGGTCACGCAGTCAACGCTTCGAAAACTCTCTTCCTGAGCATCTGTTAGGGTCTTAGCTTTAACCCCACGGAGGCGAAGCTGTTCGCTTTCTCAAACAAATATAAATTGGATTAGTTTGCACTGCCTAGCCTTAATGAGGTTGAGCAAAGGCTGTCTAATAGTGCCAAATATCTTGGTGTTTCCCTGGACAGAAAATTGTCCTGGAAAGAATGACAAAAGACCTTAACGCCAGCAATGCGGTAAGGAGTGCTATGATCTACGACTCCCTGATTATGCCGGATTTCACACACATATACCTATACGGGTTTCACGAACTATAAATAAATTAATAATTACTATCATAACGCTGCTAAGACCAAAAACTAGCTGCGATATTGCCATTGTTTTTCATATGGCAGTTCGTTTGATGGTATCAAAAACTTTTGTGAAGTCCACGAACAATAGGTAGAGGGGAGTACGTCATTATAGATACTGTTCTATTTTGATGCACAGAGTGTTGGCCTGGTCTATGCAGTTTCTATTTAGCCGGAACCCGCATGTTCGTCTCGCAATATGTTCCTTATTTTGCTCTGAAGCCTTGCCTGTATTATGACTGCTAGTATCTTATATCTGATGTTGGGCAAAGTGATTCCACTCCAATCACTACAATCTTTCAAGTCGCCACTTATTCGTAGCTTCACAAGGATGCCTTATAGTAATTCAGCTGCGGTTGCGATTTCAGTTCGTGAGGTTTTTGCCAGTAAACCATCTACGCCTGCTGCTTTATTATTCTTCAACTTTACTATTGCCTCTTTTTTTCTTAAAACTGGGATGGCGACATTCTTTGTTCAATTAATTTTCTATTTTCCTCGAAATGTTCCCTCTATGTTTGTATCTGTACTTCATTCGATTCGATATTAATGTGCCACTTCGATCAGTAACTGCTTGGTTCCTGCTACACTTTCTATTTGTGTGGCAGTCTATCGTCTGGTGTGATTTCCTTATGTTATTCTGTCCAGCTGCTTCTTCTGCTTTTTTTTTAGCCCTTCCAGGAACTTCTTTTTGTCTCTTCTTGCAGCTTTCTTTATCTGTTTCGACAAATGTTGGTACAGCTGCCTCGAAGTATTGTTGTTGATAAGCTGCAACTTAAAAGTTCCCTTTTTTGAGAGATCAGGTTCCAAGTGTCGCCTGATATCCATATTTTTCTATGTGTTTGTACTATAACCTATGTTTACCCTGCGACTTGATTATATGTGCTGCTATATATTCTCATGTGTGGTGTTGGTCTGTTGATAACTGTTCGCGTATTGTCAGGCCAAATAAGTTCCTGGTTTTATCCTGAAGTTGCTATATTTGGATAGCGTTTTCGTCTTGTGTCTCGAATGGTTCTTCCTCGACATTTTAGTTTGTGCTAAATTTCGACTGTGATAAGCCTACTGTCACTATAGATGTCCGCCAAAGTGCTTTTCTTACTTACGCGTATATAAACAATCCGATTGCGTGAGTTCCGCTAGGCTATATTCATTTATACTTATGAATCTTCCTAAGCGTGAAGATGGACTATAACTATGACTGGTTTGTGTGTCTGGCATAGCTCTATTAGTCGCTCTCCATTATTGTTTGTAACTCCACAACCATGCGTTGTTGGTGTTGTCACTTCCTATTTTCGCGTTGAAGCCACCCATGAGAATGATTATATCTCCTGTTCAAATACTGCCGAGCGCTGATGTTGCTTGTACGTAGAATTTATCCTTCTTAGTGTACTCTGTATCTCGGGCGTCTGGTTACGCAAGCATTATTTTAACACATAACAGTTTTAATTTATTGTATAAACTTACATATATATTCGAATACATGCATTTGCATGTGTATGTACGAGTACATATGTATGGACGTTAAATCCATAAAAAAACCTTTTAGTTTCTTTGAAAAGAAACTTAATTTTTTTACATAAAATCAGAAAAACTTTTTTTCAATTGTCTAGAATGCCATGACATGTCTAGATGTCTAGAATATTGTACATGTGTTTCCTAGAAAATATATTACGGTTTTTGCACCATTTTATAATATTATTGACGCTATCAAAGACTTTGGAATGTGGAATAATAGGAGCTAGATCGATAATATCAACTTCAGTGCTATCTAATAACACCTCGTCGCTGTCCTCTGCATCAGATCTATCACTAAAGACTTCTTCAATTTCACGTACACTTAAGGAATTGTTTGGTATAATTTAAGTCAAAAGATTAAGATTTATTTGAAAAACTTGATTGCAGTCCTGATTGAGTAAATTGTGCTAGATGCAAATAATCATCGCTATCCATAAATGGGGTGTTGTTTTACATTTATTTAAGATTTTTTAGCTTTTATCCTATGAACAACGCTTACTTTGACCTTCAGACATCAAATGACCCAAACTTTTACAAGCATATCAAATTCAACTGCTTATCCAGCAGGTTCTTATTTTTGAGCCTTTAATAGATATAGTTTTGGTTATTCCTTATTTAGTTTAAAATCATTTAAAAGAAAATTATTTTGTAGTGAATATAATAACAAAGATAAAAAACTTCTTAATTTTAGAACAACAGTTCTTAATTTCAGAGCGCCCAATGCATTAAAATGGCAGACTTTATTATAAAATATATAAAAAACTAAATTTTAGGTTTTGTAAATATGGGATTTAAAATTACTTTGTTTCTTTACAATATTACATCTATAGTGCTGTTTAAAAAATTAGATTCACTCTCAAAACAGCATATAAATTGGCCAATGAATAAGTGAAGAAATATTTTATGGTCTGACGAAACTAAAGTTAATTTGTTTAACTTTGACAGAAGTAGCATGAGTCTGAGATTACTCCCGAACAATGAACTCTTTCCGCAATATAGAATAAAAACTATTAAACATGGTGGAGGAAATATGTATGTATATTGGTATGAGGATGTTTTCCCACCAATAGCACAGGGCCTCTTTTTAGAACAGAAGGAATAATGGATCCCATTTATTATACCAATATACTATACGACGTCATGATGCCTTCGCCAAATGGGAAAAGATTGGTTTCAGAATAATGACGTCGAGGTGTTGACCTGACCGACACAGTCGCCGGACTTTAAACCTATCGAAAATCTATGGAAAATTGTCAAAGCAGCTCGCTGAGGAAAAAGCTCTTCAAATAAAAAACAGTTGTGGGAGTTAGTGAAAAACCGTGGAAAAATATTCCAATAGAAACATGTCAGGGACTTGTTGACTCTATGCTAAAAAGTTTTCAGCAGTCATTAAAAATAAGAGTTATTCTACCAAGTACTGAGGTAAAAAAACTGTAAATAAAAAGAATTATTTAGTTTAATTACTAAAAATATTTTTTTTTAGAGCACCAAATTTAGTAAATCTATTTTTTTGAGCAGGTAAAAATTGTTAATTTGAATGTTTTGAAGTTGTATTTTTTTATGTTATTTATGTTATAATTTTACGAAAATAAACAAATAAAACTTAGTAATCGCGTTTCTTGAACAGCACCGTACACTGTACTCAAAATTTATCAAAATACCTTTTTTTGCATAAATCAATTCACGGTTCAAATCTCTAACGATCACAAAAATTTCATTTGCATATCTATCTGCTTTACTTGGGTCACTTGAACTTAATCATTTAAAGGTTAAATTAAGTGTGACACACTGTTACACCATAGTTGCAAGTTGCAACGTAACAAACCAACCTTATTGGCAACATTGTGATCGATTAGTGGTGACATACCATTACTTCATAACTTATCAATTTAATTTCGTGGCCTTGGTATTATGAAACAATCAAAAAAACTTTCGATTTCGTTGAAACATATAAAAAAGATGTAATAAAAAGTAATTTTGTTTTATTAAAATTATTAAGCTAATGCAAATAATCATAAATATTTCGAAGTTACAATACACATTATCAACTTAAGTATTCATTATTATGTATTTATTCGTTATCACTTAAGGCAGAATTAGCCAACCGTAAATGTAGAAACTGAAAATGTAGACGTGTCAGCTGATAGTTTTTGTTATATGAAAAGCTATACAAGTGCTTACTTCACCATAATGTAATGTAACTTAACGTCCCAATTTATTGAAAATAGAGCAACGTTACGTGACATTTGTCAAGCAGTGATGGGCTGTTTGTATGTGGAATATTAAGAGGGTATTTTTACTCTTTTTTTTTAGTACTTAAATTTTTTGGGACATATGTAATAAATAAATAATAATAAATAAAAATGTTTCAAATTACTTTTTTTTATAAAATCTAATAAGAGCATTTGTCAATCGTAATAAGTAACAATATAACATATAATATAAATAAAATAAAAATAAAGAAATATAAATATGTTTTTAAGTAAAATACATTGTAGAAATGAATGTATGTAGAAAACCAGAATTATAATCTAATTACATATAAAAATGGGAGGGTGTCACAGTATTCATTTTCGGTAATTCTGTCTTCTGATATTTAAACTTTTTTATTTGTTAATATGGTTTACATACATACATACATATATATATCGAATATTAAATATAGTATTTTAAGTACTTTTTCCTTAATAAAATCTATCAAGAGACATACATACATACATATAATAAAAATTGAAAAAAGGTACATACAAACATACACAAGTATGTATAATAGCAATAATATATAGTTATAAATATTTTTAAAAGCATAAAAAGCTAAAACTACAATGTAATTAACAAAAATATTATTATTGTGTGTGGTACTAATTTAATGATTTTCGTCCTTTTTTACACAATCACAAAAAATGTAAAAAACTGAACTCCCATTTACGTTTTAAACATATGTATCTTCAGCTTATATTTAATTTTTTATTTTGGTTTGTGCAAATTGGAATATAATAATTTAAATATGTAAATAAAACATAAAAAGAAATGACAACGAAAAATTAATACTGCTGGTGCAAGCAAACGAATGTTTGTATAATGCAAATAATGTGTTAAAGTACTTACATATGTTATAAATGAAGAATTTCTCTGTTATAGAGGAAGTGTGCCAAAAAAGATGGACGTGTCTGCGGGACAAATACGTCAAGGAGAAGCGGCAAGAGAATTTTCTATTATAGATATTTTACCGTAATATGAACTATTTTTTATTATTAATAAATCATTCCTTTTAGATTTATCAATGTATGAATTCATTTTATTATATTAAATTTCATTCACATTTACGTACATACATACAAGTACATGCCTATGGTTTGAAGTTATGGTTTAAGGGTTGGCTTTTACTGATAATATATAAAATTTCTTATTTTATGAGCCATATTGTGATGGAATAGCGCCTTCACTGCAAAAATATTCTGCCAACCTTTTTCTTAAATTGATTGCGGTTTGTGTAGATCTCCGTATGTGGGTAGAAATTGATCTCAAAGACCTTTTACCGCTGATCCATAATGTACTGAAATCATGTTCAATGTCCTCATATTGAGATGTTGTTGGCTTGCTTAGGTAAGGCGATAAGAAACGCCACAACACATCACATGTTTGTAATACGATGGATCGGATCGTCGATTTCCCAAGCTTGTGACTCCATGCTAAAGATTGTAAAGAGCATCCACGACTCAAATACCTGAATTAAAGTTATATTTGTATGAGTGTTATGTACATATGCAACTAATTTTTTTCTTACAGCAAAGTTATTGAAAGTCTCTCTTCGGGACCAATTCTTTGTCTCGGCTTAGTGAGTTCATTACGAACCATGGCCAGCAGTAAATCAAAAAGGTAGGGAGTCATACGCGTGTGTAAAAAAAATTGGTCCTTATCAAACTTTCTTATGTTTCGGAAAACTTTTTTATTATAATCCGCGACAATATAATCTTTGTTTATGGGTCGAACACCCCACCTCCTCACCCGGTGTGTGCGTTTTTTTCCTGTCACTATACATTATACACAAATGCAAAAAGATTAAACCACATAATAACTCCTCCACATCCATTAAATTATATTATTTTTCAAAAAATTCAATAAAAAATATAAATATGTAAACACAATACACTATATTGAAAATTAATTTCTTTATGTCAAACCACATTCTTTAAGTGCAAATACATTTACGTTTACAATACATTTACATTTACGATTTCTACGGTCGGCTAAAGAGACCTTTAGTGTTTCATCAGTATCTTCACCACTGCTTACGTCGAAATCCACCTTATCAGAGGATGAAAGAAAAAGACGTTTTGTTTCCCTAGGTACAACCATTTGTTTTGCCTTGGGAGTTTAGCGAGTAGCCGTGAACACCGGGTCTGAATTTATTAAATGAAAGTTACAGATAGCTTCTAAATTATTAATCCTACTACATTTCCTTGCGTTATGCGCTCTAACTTTTTTAAATATTTTATTATTCTTCGGACAAAATACCAACAGGTAATTTTGAATTTTGAACTACTTCCCAACTATGAATCAACAATTTGTGTAGCGTTGGCGACATCTAATAACTTTGCTAATTTTTTACTAACTTTTCTATATATATTTTTATTAGGTCCACTTTACCCTTGATATTTTTTTAATTAAATGTTGTTCTGCATTTAAAATACTGTAAAAGAAAAAAATTCCTACCAAAAATTTTCCGGAAATGTATCAAAATCAACTGTAACGCTAACCTTAATTAATTAGTCTTTAAATTTAAATATCATGCAGTATTTATTGATATTGCTTTTACAATTCCTGAAAAAGTGTTTTTGTTTTATTTTTCTATAAGAAAACGTAAGAAATTGTAATAAATTAACAATGCTAGAAAATCTTGTATCAAAAAAAATTCACACGCTTTGTTTACATCAGATTTTGGCACAGAGATTTTTAAAAATTAAATTCATGGCGTTGTTATTTTGTAACCATATTAAGTCGGTGGAATAAAACCTAAGTTTTAAAAATATTTATTTTTAGTTTGAAGTTTGTACTTTAAGGGCGCATCCTTCGTCAAACACGAAATAGTTAAAAAAAAAAAAAATTAAGTGCAGTTCAACTAAAAAAAGTGTAAGTGGACTTTTTTCCAAAAATTTGTTCGCGCTGCCCAAACGTGCAATGTTTTAAAACCAGTTTTTTGCCCTTCCTGACCATTTGAAAATTTCGAGTTGTGACTGTTTATAACTTAGTGTGCGATATGTAAATATTTCGTATTAACATAAAAATATTTTTACGTTTTAACCTTTTTAAAACGTTTGAGTTCCTTTAAATTGTGTTAAAATAAAATTAACACCACTTTGTTATTGTTTACAGTTTTAGTTCCTTACTTATCTTTTATACCATTCATCTTAATACAACTACTTAATATTCGTTCATACAACACTTTCATTTCAGCTTTAACACGATTTATAACAGCAAAACGATAACTACTGACGTGTAGATAAAGCAGCCTCTCTATACACCTAATTGTCTACAGTTTGGAAAGTTCCGGAAATGTCTCATATCCTCTATTTTATAACCGTTAATTCAAATGTAGCGTAAAGATGGTAGAATTAGTAGCGCTGCCAGATAACGCAAAAATTTACGGGTTTGACAGGGTGACACTTAATTACCAAATTTTTTATGCATCTTTATTTTCGTAACAATATTACTTCAAGCTTAACTGGTATTACCTCTTACACATAACATTTAATACTAACTGAGAGATTTAATGATTTACTAAAAGTAAAATGTAATCGCGGTATAAATTTTAAATTTATATTGTTATGATTTAAAACGATTATTTCTTATATTTCATTTATTTTGTTTTTTATTTATTTCTCTATGTATATTATATGTACTTACACAATTAATTCTTAATGATATTTACATTATTTCTTTATATGTTCATATTTATACAAAACAAATTGAATCGGTAATTATTGTTCAGTCAAATGGTACAATTTAAAAATAAAATATTTTAATTTCGAATTTTAATTTTTATTTCATGATTTTACTTTGTAAAAGGTATAAAATAGTTTTTTGATTAATTTAAGTTTATAATAAATACATACATTTTGTTGAACACTTTGGGCAATCTATAACTTGCTTGTCAAAATGTATAAAAAAAAAAAAAATTCAAGGAAAAAACGGTAATGATAAACAGACCGTTATCGGGTACTAGAAGGATAAATAAAATCATGAGTTTATATACAGCGAAGTTTCACGGGACCACGTAATTTCTTATATTATTCATTTAGACCAACTTTTTTCCTATACCCTCGACAGAATATAAAACACGTATATCCGCGGATGATCTTTCAGATTAATGGTTAGTTTAAAAAAATTGCAATAAAATGTATTGTATTTATAGAAATATATGTACATATATATTTATTTTAAATATTTAACAAAAGTATTTTAGAATTGGTTGGTTTAATTCATGATAACCAGGCTTTGTTAAATGGGGTAAGTTCTAAAGAATAGAAAAAACGTTAACAGAATTATACACCAAATTTATACACCAACCGTTTTAACACTGTAAATACGTTCCCGAAAAAACCGTGTAAAAGTATGTGCATTTGGTTCATTTTATAAAAACAAAAGGCAATTGAAATCTCAAAGTAACATAACTATAAAATTGTCGCAGTCCAGAAACTGAAAACTTGTACAAGAAAACAAAAAAAAAAAAGATCTAAAGGTACATAATGCAATTCTTAAAATAAATAAAAAATCATCAAAAATTTATAAATTATAAAATTTTAAAAACCGCCAATACGAGTAGTTTCAATCAAATAGTATTGCAAACCGTGCTAAATCAAATCGGATGTTTTTTAAAAAAGAATTGGTGTAGTTATAATCAAAACAAAAAATTCAAATCTTAATAATTGAAGGAAAATAATGTAGAAATCAAAAACATGCAAATTTAATCTAGGCAGCTGAAAAACCCAGTGCAGCTGTAATACTGCTCTTGAGTGTATAAATATCTTGAAGAGGTAATTAAATTGTTCGCATAACTACCCAAACATCTTGACGATTCTGTCAGAGAAATTATCCTGATAATACTGTGTTTATGACATGATTCTTTGTATGCAGATCACTTAATATAAAATGTTGCAGGCAAATGGAATCAATGGGGGTTTTGACTGGTTTAACATCGTTTCACATCTATGTGATGAATATAGCGGCATGTTCGGCAGTAAAGATTTTCGCCAATGGCTCCTGAAATGAGTCTTCCGTCCTGCATATCATGTCTTTGCATTTGTGTTTTGGCAGGAGATTCAGGGATGAATTCCCGGATAGGAATTGGTGGTCTAATGGAGTCTTAGTTCGGAGTGAGTTTGGTCTAACCTGGTATACCGTGAGCTCCAAGACAAATGACTGCATCGGTGCTAGTGTCTTCCATGCCGAGATCAAGACCATTGCCATATGTGCGGAGATCAACCTAGACAGTAGGCCCAGGGGTACGACCATGAATATATTATCTGATTGCCAAGCTGCAATAATGGCACTTGGCTCGAATGGGTTGATATCTAGACTGGTCAAATATTGCCACGATACATCGCAAAGTCCTTCGCTTAGAAATAAGGTCAAGTTGTGTTGGGTGCGTGGACACTGTGGGATAGATAGTATTGTAACAACGGATGCATTGGCTAGAAAAGGTTCCGTGGGACTCTATATTGGTCCGGAACCTTACTGTGCAGCACCACTTACTACGATCCTCAATCTAATCAAGGATTGGGAAATTATTCAGATGCTTGCCACTCTAGCGTGACGATCAGTACGCAATTTGGGCATCACTCTGACGTTCTCAAGTATGATAGGCCGGATTTGATACTCCTCATGGAGTCTCTTAAGGGCCGTTGTGGACTAAGAGCGCATCTTAAGAGGATGGTGGTCACAAATATGAATGTTTGTAGACTTTGCTTACGGGCATCAGAGCCAGAGGAAAACATATTGTGTGAATATGGAGTTCTGGATAGGTTTATGTAGAAATGGTTAGATAGACATAGGATCTACCATTATGGTTTCAGATCTGTTGGTGTTCTCTAGAAAGGAAGCAGATCTGCTGAACAAACTATAGAACACAAAGGGTTCAATAGATGCAATTGGTCACAGTGTCTTGCAATTGTGTCTGGTGGGTATGATGATGATGACAAGGGCTAAAAAGTATGCCAAATTCCTATGACTTAAGTTTTATAAAAAATTTGAGATGACAGTGATTTTAAAATAATACACAGTAATATAACTACTTACAATTTTATTGATTCGCTCTCAAAATTTTGCATGGAAATTAATGTAATTAAGTTCACAGTTGAAGGTTGTATTACGAATGAGAGAGCGAATGATGAAAAAACGTTGCCGTGAGAACATTGCATAATGCAATGCATAGTATTTAACTCATAGTTAAGTGTTAAATTATGAATGTGAGAGCGCATGACGAAAAAATTTTGTCGTGTGGAACATGCTATTAGTTGATTGTGTTTGTAGTGAACATTCCTTTGTTTCGGTTGGTACATGTGTTGCTATTAAAGTAAGTTATTGTGTCGGTTATTGGTTTTTGATTTTGTACATTAAAAGTGTCGATTTTCGTATTTTTTACATTTTTTTATTAATCTTATTGTATTAATATATTTCTTTTTTATCACATCACAGAAGGAATATACCATCAGTGTAATTCTTATTTGAGCTGCATATTTTTCTTTGTTTGCTTCAAGAGAAGGGTCTCACTTTTATTTTATGCTATAATATATCGCGTTAAATACTCCACATGGGGATAGCTTTTCTTCGATATTTTTTTGTTGTTGGTACTTGTAAACTTCAAACACTTTGGTATTTTAATTCATTAACAATTTCATCTTCGGGAGCTTTGTTTAGATGAGGTGCGTAAATAATCAGATATGTGATGAAAATCGATAAATTTAAAAATTCGTCTAACGTATGATAGATTTTATCGATTTCACATTCCACACTTAGTCGAAATACATATGTATATTAATCGGGTATGTGTTTGAATCGTTTTCGACGCTAAAGCGATTTGAAATCGACAAAAGATATGATATGCGTACATTGTCTTTTTACCTTGTGACGAATTTTGATATTGTTGTTTTAAATTCGTTCTTAAATCCATAAAAGCAATTTCGACAACATGCGAAGAAGTATACAAAACAGTGCAAATAAATGTTTTAAATATTGGATAAATGTGTGAATTTTGTTTTATTTATATACAAACGAAAACACAAGAATAACCTACAAGATAAAGGAAGGTGAAATGGATGAAAATGGGAGCAAGTTGAGCTGATAATTATTTTTTTCTGTGCAAGTAATACATTGGTCGGATTTTTCGGTAATCCAGACATCATTCTTCATTCCATTTTGTAGTTTAAAATCAGGATTAATTGCAACTTTATTACCTTACTTTATTAATCTTTATTAATTGTTACTCCAAAAACATAGTTTTATCTCTTCTTTTTTACTGCAAAAGCAAACTATTTTGCTAGTTTTAAGAGTTTATTGTAATTTTCATTACTTGTAAAAACGAGACATGTTAATGCTTTTTTAAAAAATGTATACATGTTTTTTTACTTCTTTTTAATGTAACTATATATTTAAATCATTAATAAATAGGAAAACCAGAAATATGCCCCTAAAAATTTAAAAATATGCTCTAAAAAAGCTAAAATTTCTTCAATGTTAATAAAAAAGTTTTACTCTATACATATCGTCATACAAAATCGAAAAATCCATCAGATAGAAAATATTTAGTATCTTCTTTTTAATTGATTATGATGCACCCTTTCGGAATAGGATATAGATATTGAGTTTTATAGGTTCTTTGCTGGGATTCGCCGTGAGTTCAACGAGATGCAAGTGAAATTTGCATCCCTTTTCGAATGATTTCGCCATTTTGAGGATTTACTTTCAAAGTTTGGCCAGTTAGATAAATTGCTGGAGACAAAGAAGGAGTCTGTTTCGGATTCTACTAAAGGTCTGATGTTATGAACCGGGTTACTGTATCTGAGGGTGATGTAACAATTCCTACGTCTAACAACGTTTCCTCTGCTATTGGTTCTGCCTCCGAAAGTTCAGCTGGTTCAAACAAGTTGTACTCTACAGATCTGATTGCAATGTGTCCGAGGTCTCCTTTGATCCCTTTGCCTCGTGACAATGTCGCTTCTCCCGCTTCTTTTATGTCTGCTTCGGTGGGTGTTTCTACTATTGCTTCGAACGGTTTGGTTATTGTGAAACCTAGGAGAATTATTTTTATTTCTCGTCTGTCTCGCGATCATATATCTTCTTTTAAACTGTATGTTCCTGATGCGGAATTTCATAATATTGTTAATCCTGCATTTTGGCCACAGGGCACTTTGGTTCTTGCCCTTCCTACATCTAGCTCTCCAAAAAACTAATTTCTATTTCGTCTGTGAAGGTTAGTCTTGCTTATCAAAATGTTTGTGGGCCTAGGTCTAAACTCTCTACAAGCTTTACCTTGGACTTTGATGTGATTGTGTTTGCGGAGACTTGGCTTAATGCTAATATTTTTGATTCAGAGACTATGTATAGTGATATTAATATTTTTTGGCGCGATGTAATAACTGGGAATGGAGGTGGAATTTTAATTGCAGTTTGTGCTAAGCATACGTATGAATTGGTTAATGTTGCCTTTTCTGACGATTTGAATTTGCTTGTGTTAGGGCGAGTATTCACAGAAAGTCTATATATTTTGATCTGATTTTTAGAGTTAGGGACTTAATGCCGCTTGATGGGTTCATAAAAGTCCTTGGTGATTTTAATCTTCCGAATGTCTCTTGCAATTTTTCACCTTAAGTTGGCTCGCTAATTCCGTCTTCAGTTCCCCTTTATGGGGAAATCCTGTGCGCTATGTCTGACCTTGGTCTTTTCCAGGCGAATGATGTATTGAATTCCATGGGTAGGATTTTGGATATTATATTTATTGAGAACCCGAATATTTCTTCTTTATTTCGTATATATTCAATATCTGCTCCCGAGAATATTTACCATCCTACTTTGTTGCTGCATATTGAACTTGATTCTTCTTTAACTACGGGGGTGAGGCGCTCATTGGATATAAGAGGTCATTTTAATTTTAGTCGTACTGATTTTGTTTGCTTGAATTTTTTGCTTTCTTTTGTTGATTGGTCGTCTTTACTCAGCTCACCGCAGTATAACTCTTTATCACTTGATACGGTTATAGATGATTTTTATGGAATATTGTTCCAATGTTTTAATAAGTGTGTTCTATTTGTACATGGTCGTTCGGAGCGTTCTGGGCCTTCTTGGAATTCTGCTACAATGGCAAGATAGAGAAATAAAAAATTGCGGTTGTTTAGGTTTGTGAAATCGGGGTTTGGTTTTGATTATTTGCTCTACTCCAGGTTATGTGTAGCTTTTTCTAAGTTTAATCATTATTGCTATACGGATTACTTGAGCATATTAAGGTCAAACTTTGCTACTAACCCTTCGTTCGTGTTAAACATAAATCATCCACTGAAATGTTCCACAAGGAAAAATCGACTTCTGATTATCTTAACATTTCAAATATGGACTCTATCTATTCGGGAGGAATTTTTTCGTATTCCTATTCTTGGGAAGTGTGTCAACAGCTAATATTTGTGAATTTGATGTTGAGTCTGTTCTTGTGTCTTTATCTGGGCTGAAATCTAAGTACTTGCCAGGGCCTGATGGGGTGCCTGCCTGTGTCTTGAGGAACTGTGCAGTCGTTTTGAGTCGTCCTTTGGCAAACAGATCACATTCCTCTTATTTGAAAAGGATTGTTTATTATTTCGCTGGATAAATGCGACAGTACATCGAGTTATAGGGGAATTGCTAAGCTCAGTGCTATTCTTAAGTTATATGTTACCCTTTCAGCATGGTTTTTAAGGGGTAGGTCGACAATAACTAACCTTTGTCAATTTACTACAAGGGTTTTTAGGGGCTCGGACTGATGTTATACCGATTTTAGAAAGGCTTTTGATAGAGTTTTTCATAGGATATTGATTCATAAATTGGCACTGACTGATTGGTATTCCTGAAAGACTTCTTCGTTAAATAGCCTTTTACCATTCATATAGGACTCAGAAAGTTTTGTTTTGGAATGTATTGTCTAAGACCACTAATATTATTTCCGGAGTTTCACAGAGTAGCCATTTGGGTCTGCTTTTGTTCTTGTTATTACTGTATGATCTTCCTGAAGTATTTTCTAACTGCAGCGTTCTTATGTACGCTGATGATGTTAAATTATTTTATACTTCTAATGATGTTTTTGGTCAGATTACGGAGAATTGATGTCTTCGTTGATTAGTGCAGAATAAATTTAATGGATCTCAACCTTAGAAAATGTAAGCACATGATTTTTTTCTGCAAGAGTGTAACTCCGTTTGAGTATACAATTAATTATTTTCGTTGGAGACCGTTACTACCTTTTCTAATCTGGGCGTGTTGTTGGATAAAAAACTTTCATTTATTGCTCATATTAGTATGATGACTAGTAAGGCTCGGGCTGTTCTAGGTTTTGTAAAAAGATGGTCTAGGGAATTCACTGATCCTTATATTATGAGACAGTTGTATATTTCACCCGTTAGGCCGATTTTAGAATATGCCTCGGTTGTTTGGAATCCTTATTAACGGTGTCATATTGATTTGATTGAGTCTGTGCAGAAACAGCTTTTATTATTTTGCTTACGTGGCTTGGGTTGGAATTATGTTGATGGATTTTCTTCGTATGTGGCTAAGTTGGGCCTGATTAAACTTCCCAAATTGGAGCGTAGGAGAGCAGTTTTGGGTATTTGTTATGTTTGCAAAATTGTTGCGGATGATATTGATTCTGGGTATTTACTTCTAACCCTAAATTTTACCATCCCTGTTAGATTTTTCAGCCTCTATCGTTCTCTTACATTGGACTTCTACATTATTAGTTTGTGATGTTGGTAATATTAAACGTAGTTTGCTTTCTGACATTAACTTGTAAATTTTGTTAGATAATAATAACAGATTCATGTAACAGATTCATGTATATTTTTGTAAGCTTTAAGTATGTATGTATATCAATTGTTTTTATGTTCAGCTTGTGATTAAGTTCTGTAGCTGATATGTATTCTGGTTGTCATAACTTGTTTACTTGTATCCGCTACAGTTCGTGTAGTGTGTACATGTCTCCCGAGCACTCCGCAGTCTGGTGAGGGTGAGTAAGTGAGTGGTGGGACAATTCTATTACATAAAAATACGTTCTTGTCAACAATATTCTAAGCTTAACATCATTTTTTTTAATTTTAGAAAGTTTTTGCTAAGATAGAAAAAATTAAAAAAGATTTTAATTGTTGTTATGTGCCGCTGTGGTATGGTAGGTAAGACACCCGCCTACCAACCAGAAGGCCTTCTGTTCAATACCAGGCCAGATCATCTTAAAAAAGAAAACGTTTTTTTAACAGCGGTATCGCCTTATAACATGAGTTAGTAACTGGTTATGAGTATTACTACTATTGAAAACTTCTCTAATGCATTTACCATTCAGAGCCGGCGTTAAACTGTAGGCCTCTTTAAATGAGTCTAAAAATAGAATCGGGTGTATCTCAATGACTGAGAGAAGTCCCTGTGTTCCTTCATAAAATGTATGGGAATTAATATATAGTATATAAATTATATAATTGTTGTTGCAATAAACAACAAGGCATTGGCTAAAATATTCAAAAGAAAAGCGTTGTCTATTACGTCTGAGGAAACTTTTCTACATTGAAAACGTCCTTCCAACGTCTATTTATGTAATGGCGAAATATTTAAAGGATAACAATTCTATAAGGTTATATTTTAAAACTTGATTTGCAGACGATACGTTGGGATCTTTTGTGAAATATTGGCATATAAATTTTACTGCATAAGTTTTTCGTTTTTTTCTATAATCTTGTCATCTTATATTATGTTCTAATCTTGTCAACATTCTGAACCTTCTCAGTTAGCACGGGCTACTGTACAACTAGTATGAGAACACTGTTTGCAATATTTTAAATAACTTTTAAATGTGAAACTAAAATATGAAGCAATAAAAATCAATTGGGTTTTTATATTTATATTCTGAAGTCCATCTATTACGATTTAATTGCATTGAGATTTCAAACTATATAATGTGCCAAGAACATCTAAGATCTTTTTATAATTGTAAGCAATATAATATCTCAACACATTTAAAATTTTATTTCTTTTATATTTTTCAAAGACACTTTTTTATGTTTTTGTATTGATCTCCAATACTTTCGATGTAGTCTATAAACAATCCATGTAATTTGTGCAGTTTATGGCAGCTTTTACCATATACAAAGATGCGTCTGTCACTAATAACAAAATTCAGTTTTTATTTTATATGCCAGTATCTTTAACGAAACGTGTAAAAGTTGTACAATTTATTATTTTTGTGCCGACGAGAATATTTTTTGTTCGTTTTGTGTTTGAAAGTGAGGTTTAAAATACGCAAAAAAATGCACTAACAAATCGATGCCAAAATTTGTAAAAATGCATAAAGCGGATAAATATCTTACATTTGACTCAATTGGATGCATGAGACAAAATATTAAATTCCATATTTCTGGTTTCCCTGTTAATAAATATAATATTTCATTCGATATGTGTTTTAAAATAATTTTTAACACAAGAATATTCCAAATTTTTATACGGTAATCCGGATCGGAATATGCAATCAGTTATCCGGATTATTAAGGTTTTACTGTTAAAAAAAAAAAACAAAACATTATCAATAAATAAATACGTACACTATTTGAATGCAAAATAAATCATGTAAGTAGTATTTAAAAAATATCATACTTAAAAAATCAATAAATTTTATTTTCCTTATATATGTAATTTTTTTTTTTAAATTCTTTAAATATGTAATTTTTTTTTAATGGTATTAATAAACTTAAATTATTAGTGATGGCACTACAATTTATTGCTATTTACTAGTGATGGCACTAAAATTAACACAAGATGTTGAGTGGAAAAAAATGATTTAAAAACATTTCATAAAAATGTTAAAAAATGTTGTATTTTAGCCCTGTATAATTTAAGGGAAAGATTTCAACATTTTTGTAAATTGCTGGTAGATGTTAGACGTTAGTAAGTGTAAAAAGCCTATAGATCGATAATGTATACATATCACATCCATTGTCGATTTCAAATCGTTTTAACGCGAAAAATGATTTTTATTATGTACATACCTGAGTTCCTTTAGAGCAGTTCGATTTGGAATGGTATTGGCAGCTGATGTCGTAAACCAGGTAATTTTTTAAAATCATTTCTTTTCAGGTTCCTGTCATGAAGTTCCGAAACCGACAAGATATCACTACTAACTAATTTGAAAGTTCGAAAGACAAAGACTTTTCACCCACGAATCGAGAAACCATAAAAGTTTTTTGTTTTACCCTTTTCAATGTTTCTCACTTGACAGCTGTTAAGTGATTTATTCTCAATTTGGCTTGGCAATTCATCATGAATAGACTCACGCCTGAACGACGCTTGCAAATAGTGCAATTTTCATTTTTCATAAGTGCATTTTTTTTCAATTATCATTTTTTTCAATTTTCATAAGCGAATTTTGTTTAGCGATGAAGTGCACTTGTGTTTGAATGGCTACGTCAACAAACAAACTGCCTCATTTGAAGTGAAGGTAATCCTCAAGTGTATGTGGAAACACCGTTACATCCAGAAAAACTGACTGTATGGTGCGCTTTATGGGCTGGTGGAATCATTGGTCAAAAATGATGGTGGCCAGAACGTTACAGTCAACGGTGATCGGTATAGAGCCATGATTACTAACTTTTTCATTCCTGAATTGAATAACCATGATGTCCAGATGTGGTTTCAACAAGACGGCGCAACATGTCACACAGTTCGTACCACAATAGATTTATTGAAAGACACGTTTGGTGACCGCCAAATTTCACGTTTTGAACTTATGAATTGGCCTCCAAGATCGTGTGATTTAACACCGCTAGACTACTTTCTGTGGGGCTATGTAAAGTCATTGGTCTATGCTGTAAAGCCACAAACGCTTGACCATTTGGAAGACAAAATTCGCCGTGTTATTGCGGATATACGGCCACAAATGTTGGAAAAAGTCACCGAAATTTGGACGTCCAGATTGGACTACATCCGCGCCAGCCGTGGCGGTCATATGCCAGAAATCATATTTATCTTTCGGATAAATAAAATTCATGTCAATCGAATAATCCATCGTTGTTTTATTGCAACTTAAAGTTCTATACCTCTATAAAAAACACCCTTTAAATACAGAAACGATACATAGGAATAGTATTTTTTTCAACAATTGCTGAAAGAAATATGTATTTTTAAGGCTTTTGTATTAAGTGATAGTTAGCAAACATTTGTAAGATGTTTTGGTTTGTCCGTTTCTTTTTAAATTAGAGGCCATCCTATAGAGCTGCGAAGCGGTTGTACCCAAATAGGGTGGATCCGATATTACCACTAGAAATTAATCCCAAATTGTATATCGACACTATCAGTATGAAAACATTTTGGTATTACTGTATGTAATAACAAATTTTCAAAAATATTAGCAAAAAAAGAAAATTACTAACCTAGAAAGGTTTAAAAGAAGACAACCGTACGACACACAGTGGGGTATTTTATGCCTAAAGTGGGAATCAATTCCAAAAGCCTTTGTCGAAAGCCAATTCAATCTTTTTCGCTCTATTTTAGTTCGAAATATATAAATATATAGTTATTACACATACTTTAGTGGAGCAAGATTTGATGAATACCAATGAATTTTGAATTAAAAGCGCAATAATCCCAAAAAACTTAAGAGAAGTTGTTCGACTTTTTGAAAAGATAATAAAAATAATTTCACTAGCATTTGAACTTGGTGTTAAGTTTTAGGCAATTTTATGAAAAAAATCAATGTACCTAATTTTGCACGTTTTAAAAAATTAGATTTTTCTAGATTAGGTCCAAAGACAATTTATTTTTATAACACTTTTATACATTTTGCCACACTTTCGACTGAAGTCTCGATGGGCTGGTGCAGAATATTAGCCCACTACGTTTGTATTCCTGCCTAAAGTTCATGTAGATTTGTTGAAGCATTATTGTAATGAAGAAGATATTTTTTTAACAAAGCCCACAAATTTTATAAAGTTCAAGTCCAGACTTTGCCATGACCTATGATTTGTTCGAAAATCGTGCAGCGAGATCCCATTCTTAATTATTCTTGATGTATACTTCGGATTACTATCTTGTTATTATATGTATATGTATAACTTTCACTTTTGGAAAGGCGCTGTATTCTACAAAGTTTAAAGTACTGCATTGTTATATGAGCAGATAATTTTGTTTTTTCATAGTACCATCTATTTTTACTAAGGAACCGAGATGCAACCTATTGAAACAGGCAGACCATCAGACTTCCACCGTCATAAATTTTGGTTTCTTTTACTTGGAACGGTTTTAAGCATCAATTAGGGCGTTGCCAGTTATATTCCTTTCTATTGGACTGAAAGCGTTTGTTTTTGGTTTCGTCGACCGTTTTCCAGTCATCAACACTCCAATGTTTGTGTTCCTTGCTAAATTAAAGATGACCCTTCAAATTTTTTTTCTTGCAACGCTAGCTTTTACTTCTTTACAGCTGATATAAGGGCATTTTAACGAAGAGTTCTCCATGCTGTCCATTCTCGTACTGGCTTGTTTATGGCTGCTGCAGTCTGTTTGGGTGTTTTTACCAGTTTAGATGATAATAAATGCTTCAAAGCTACGGTGACTCTCTCAGAAAACAAGTACAGTCGACCTATTTTTACTTCCGACGTGTTTATATTTCATCTTTTATTTGTAGCACTGTTTAGTGTCTAATTTCTAATTTCTTGCTAATTTAGGAAGCTAAATAATTATTATTTGGCATTTGCACAATTTGTTTTTCTAATAAATCGTACAATTTTTTCGATTCAACTTGAAACTTCGATTCAAGTAGCAAAACTTTAATTCATTGCATTTTATCATTTTATTTATGCTGGCGGATTGAATTTGACCAAATTTAAATGCTAGTGAATTTTTTTTTGCATTATTTTTTTTTTCTTATTCCTCTACTGATTATTTTCAACAAAAAGTTGAACTAGTTTTCTTAAGTTTTCTGGGTTTTACTGTGCTTTTGATTCACACTTCATTGGTATTCTCCCAATTCTGCTCGACACTGTATATTAAATGGAAAAGATTTTCGTTCAGTATCATCTTTATCGTAGTTATGACTTTCAATGTTATCATTAATATCATCATTATCACGCTCAGCATTATCACTAAGTGCGGTTCTTCTTGCAGAAAATTATTATCCTTCTTTTTCTTCTAATTAATTAAGATAATCGGAAGTCACTAGAAGTTTTTTTTTACATATGGAATAGCCAAATTAAATAGATCTTTTGAAATTTTTTATAGAAAATTTTCTTTATTCATTTGAAGCTTGCTGCACCCTTATTATTTTTGACAATGAATTATTTTTGAACAGTTGGGGACATATTATACAAGGGATAGATTTTCACAAACTATTTAAACCAAATATAGTGGTATTAAGAGCAAACTGCTGAACAGCGTCAATATTTATTTGAATCTCGCTTGAAACACTTACTATAATTATGTGTCTTAAATAATTTTAATAAGATGTCATTATGTGTAAAAGAACGCACAAAGATCACACGTGTAACAAAAGAAAGAATACAAAACCTCACAAAAAACAACACTTTCACGAAGTAGTTTTGTAAGGTAAAATTTACGTAGTTTCTTTATTCTTTCCGAATAGTTAAAGCAAGGGATCATCAAATATACAGTGCCGAACTTAATTATTGGCACAGTAAGCTTTTTTGAATTCAGGGATGATTTAATGTTTTTATTAAAGAGATTTTTGTTAAGCTAATATACTTATTTGCTAGATGAATGATAAATTTCCTACAAAATTCTGGGTTTGATTCCAAAATTTTTTATATTATTAATTAATAAAGAAAAGAGAAAAAATACCTAATTTCGATGAACATAATTATGGGCACAGTAAGCTACATTCTTAAAATGTTATGGATGTGCCAACTTATTTTCGGAGAAAGACATTCAGCCCACTTCTTAATTAGTGTTTTTATATATCCGAGCAAAAAGTTATTTTAGATAAAAGGAAACAACAGAATCACAAAGCAAAATTATTCGACATCAGCACAATCCAGACAAATCTTACGTATAGATTGTATTAATAATGGGTAGAAGTCGGATTACCATTCGAAGTAAAGCGCAATGTTTCAAATGGGTCAAAACCTTCGAAAGTATGCAACATACCGGCTGGTGTAAGTCTTTGAGCAGCCATGATTGTAGCTGGATAGTCGGAAAAAATAGGCAAAGTAATTTTGAAAATAATCTCAACACAGATCTCTGCTGAGATTGAACAATAGTTTAGAAAAGATTTAAGTATTAAGCCATTGCGGTCCGAGGCACACACTGCATAAAGCAAAATATAATTGTAGATATACGAGAACCTCCTATTTCATTAGTGAACCAAAAGAAGCGTTAAAAAAAGCTAAAGGGCTTACTAAATTCCTATTTTTTAGTTCCAGCATCCAATACCCCACAGTGCGACGTGAAGTTTAGTCGATGATGGAAAGAACAAATTTAAAATTTAAAAATATTTCAAGAAATATACATACATACGAATACATACATGCATATAAAAAAATTTAAAAGCAAAACAAAGAAAGCAAATGTAATTAATGTAGGGTGAAGGCAATGTTTTGTTTACTCACTCTCTTTTGTTTATATTTTTTTTTTTGTTTGCTTATTATTCTTGACATCTAATGATGACAAAAAATCGATAAGAAGTAAAGATAACTTCGACTTTTCAGTAATACACAGGGTAATTGGAACTGAATTACTTACAGTTTGGCTGACTTGCTGCAAATATTGTGTATTGTTAATTATGCAATTCGACTCATAACTGAGGGTTGAACGAGAGAACGAACGAAAAATTTAAACACGGCATATTAGGTTAGACGAAACTATTGTAATTTTTAATTGGGCATTAATACAGGATACGTATCTCAATTGTTTTCAAATAATGTTCACACATATCATTTAATTAAAAAGATAAAACAGTTCTTATTAGTATAAAATAAAATGTAACTGTTTTTGTTGTAATACCTCTAAACTAACCCTAAATTTTGGAGAATTTTATTAGTAGGATAATTTTTTATAGTATTGAATATACAGTGAAACTTCGATATAAGAAATCTGAAGTAGATCGAAAATCCTACTAGCTTTTGTTTAGATACACATAAGATCACTGAAATCTTTTTATAACAAAATTTTAAGAAATACGAAAAAATTCATTATAACTAAGGTTTATTTACCCAAACATTTTTTATGAAAATGCTTATAAAAACTTCTCTATACTAGTATTAAATAAAAAATTAAGCACTTCTGTGTTTTTCTTTTGATTTGTTAGATTTTAATGAAAATATTCCAATGCAATCATCAATATTTAACGAGTCTTTCAATATTTGCTTAAAGTTTATTTTTCTTTATTCTGACTTCGTTGTATAGAGGCTTTTAAACATGTACTTTGTTATATAGAGGTCTTATTAAGCTCGAAGTTCGCTATATAGATGTTTCTCTGTATAACCGAATCTCGTCGTATTATTATTAATATAGTATATCCGCTTATATCCGTAAAAATTGTTTTCCAAAAAAAAATCAAAGAAACTAATTAAGAAATGTCAATTTATCGGTCCCCCATTGATACATTGATATGGTATATGAATATACACTTTCAGAGAATTTATGTAACTTTTTCATGATATTACTTTAAAAACGTAAACAATGTTTAATTTTCCTATTAGTCCTATTTTTAAATTTGGGCAAAAACTGATTTTTATAAATAATTATATGTAACATATTAAAAAATAAATCAAAAATAAAACAATTGTTAATAGCTTATTGATAATGATCCCATTTGCCCAATACATCGTCCTTCTTCGTCAAACGTAGCCAATGTTAAACGTGATAGCTTATTACATAAAACACCGTTTCCATTGTTCTGTATTGGATTTGGTTCTGAAAAAATTGAAGAAAAAATAATATAAATTTAATTTTTTAATAAATTAATTGTTAGAAATTCAGACATTTCAAGCTATTTAATGCTTACTAATTAATAACTACGAAAAAATGTTTTTTACAATGTTCTTAATGGCAAAAAAATTTCCACACTCTATAAAACTTTATTAAATGTAATTTTATTTTCACTAGACTGTTACGAAAATAAATAATGTCTAAAGAAAAGATACACAAAATTAGTACAGTAGTAGTCTTAGCTAAAAAATTGAATATGGCATTTATGGCCATAAAGTACAAAGCTATGTACGTGCCACCTTGTTAATTCCATACTTAATTTGTGCTATTAAGTGTGTTAACAATTGCTTATTGAACGGTGTTATCGTACCGATTTTGGGTGTTACATTTGAATTAACGAAAATGAATCTATAGTTTGTGGTAAATAAAACGCGTTATTTTACTCTTAAACTATTTAAAATTATTATTATTATTTTATTTTCATGTTTGGAAGTATAAAAGAATTCAAATTAAGTTGTGAGAAGAATTGTCTACAGTTGTGGCAGCAAAGACGACGCGAGGAACTAATATTTGTTTTCTTTTTCTTTTGTGTTCTAAAGTGCTGCCAGATTCACTCCGTTCACTGGCTGAGAAACTTGGTGCTGCCACATCCACTCCCTCGCCAGTGACTAAGTCAGGAACTGCTGGGAACGATGCACTTTCGTCAGTGGTTCTTTCAAGATCATTGTCGATTGAAGTTTCCAGTTGTCGTGATGTGGTATGCTGCTTTGACTTAGAGTCTTGAGGTCTTTGGTGTTGAAAATTGTCTTGAATATCATCGATGGCTGGTTTTAATCGGTCGACGCTGATGTTTGCATCTTTATCTTTAATTTTTATGGTATATAAACGATCGGATAAACGTTGGACTACCTCATAAGGTCCTGTGTAAGGTGTCTGGAGTGGTTCTCGGACTGAATCGGTGCGCAGAAATACATGAGTGCAATCATTAATATTTTTCAAAACATACATATTGCTTTTGTTATGATGAGCTGTTGGTATAGGTCGTAGAGGACTAAATTGGTTGCGAAGTTTTTTAAGAAATTCATCCGGATTAGTGTTATCGTTAGCATTTTCAAAAAATTTGGTAAACGTAATGGGCCTCCATATAATAAGTCTGATGGACAAGCCTGAATAACCTCTTTGAAAGAGGTTCTTAAACCAAGTAATACTGTCGGCAGTATATGAATCCATGAAGTATTAGGATGGCACATAAGAGCTGTTTTAAATGTTCTATGCCAACGTCCGACCATACCGTTTGATTGCGGATGGTATGCAGTAGTTCGGACTCGTTTAGATCCAATGAAATTAGTCAATGATTTGAATAGAGCTGATTCAAACTGTGTACCTTGGTCTGTAGTTATAGTTTTTGGCCATCCGAATCTAGATATCCAATGAGTACAAAAAGCAGTTGCAACGGTTTGAGCAGACATGTCTTTCAAGAGAATTGATTCCGGCCAACTCGAAAACCTGTCAATCATAGTAAGGCAGTATCTAAAAGCTTGTATTACTGGCATAATTACAATATCCAGGTGGGCGTGGTCAAAACGATTATCAGATACATCTATCTTGTTCGGTGTTAAACGATTATGTTTAGTTATCTTTGCTCTCTGACATAATAAACAAGTACGAACCCAATTGATAACTTGCTTTTTCATACTAGGTCAAACATATTTCCTTCGGATCTGTTGAATTGTAGCTTTACCAACAGGATGTGATAGATTATGTATGGAATTGAAAACTTCTTGGCGTAGTTTATTAGGAACGTAAGGTCGTACATAACCGGTCGAAATGTCACAATAGATTGAAGAAGAATCGAAGTGGACTATTTGAAGTTTTAACAAATTGTTACCTTCTAGTAAGGTTTTCAATTCGTCATCTGTTTCTTGTGATGATTGTAGTTCCTCGTATGGTATTGTTAACGGCATCGAAATTGCATTTAAACGAGACAAAGCATCAGCAACAGTATTCTTGGAACCAGACAAATGTATTATCTCTTTTGTGAATTGCGATATGAAATCCAAATGTCTCAATTGACGTGGGGAAGCTTTCTCTGGCTTCTGTGAAAATGCATAAATCAGCGGTTTTAATGACAAAATGACGAGCCCCCAACATATGAGGGAAATCGTAAATTGCAAGGAACTCCCGGTCATATGTGCTGTAGCTGCTTTCCGTCTTTGAAAATTTCCTGGAGAAAAAACCTAGCGGTCTCCATAAACCATGAAAATTTCGTTTGAGAACCGCTCCGATAGCTGTATCAGAAGCGTCCGTTATGAGTGCCAGTTCGGAGTTTGGGGCAGGATGCGCTAGCATAGTAGCTCACTTATAGTTTTTTTACACGCTCCGAAAGCATTTTCGGCTTCTGGTGTCCAAGGTATTTTTCTCTTATCATTTTTCTTAGAGTCTGTGAGAAAACTGTTAAACGGTGCTTGCAGTTGAGCTGCTTGTGGGATGCACCGACGATGATACCCAGAAATCTTCGTAGTTCACAAATCGTTTCGGGTCTAGCGTAATTTTCGATGGCAGTAACGCGATTTTTAGGAGGTCAACAACCACTGCTATTGATAGTGTAATCCAAAAATTCGACCTCATTTTGGCCTAAATGACATTTCCTAACATTGATTGTTAAGTCATGCTGACGAAGACGATCAAAAACTAATCGCAGATGGTGGTTATGCTCTTCGATTGAATTTGACATTATGATAATATCGTCGATGTAATAATAAACGAATTTCAAACCTCTTAGAACTGAGTCCATAAATCTTTGAAACGTTTGCGTGGCGTATCGTAGTCCAAACGCCATATACAAAAATTCTATTAAACCAAACGGGGTGCAAAGAGCTGTTTTTTCAATATCCTCTTCGACCATCGGAATTTGGTAATACGCTCTTACTAGATCTAATGTAGTAAAAATGGACTTACCATATACTATAGTCTTTCAGCAAAGTCGTTGATATTACCTATTGGATAGCGATCAGGAACTGTTTAAGCGTTTAATTTTCGATAGTCGCCACATACACGCCAACCACCCGTTTTTTTAGCCACAACATGAATAGGACTAGCCCATTGACTCTTAAATATACGGCATATACCTTGTTCCAAAAGAAAATCTAGTTCTGCTTTTGCGGCTGCTAATTTATCTCCAGATAATCTACGTGGGCGATCTGCTACCGGCTTACCAGTTGTTTCGATATGATGTGCGACGGTTGAACCTCCTGTGACCTTTCGGGTTAAGGTTGTTGTCGTAATACTGACGTACTCTTGGAGTAAAGCTGCAAATGGTGTGCTTAAAGAAATTGTTGAGATATTAAAATCTTCCGTTTTACGAGTTTTACCACTACTACCAAGTTTGGTTGTACCATCTACTAGTCGTTTGGTCTTGAGATCAATTAACAAATTATAATGAATTAAAAAGTCAGCACCAATTATGAGTGATTGAACGGCAGCAATAATGAATAGCCACTTAAACTCACAACGTAACCCTAGGTCTAGTTTAAAAACCGAGTGACCATAGGTTGCGATTTCACTCTAATTAGCTGCAAAAAGTTTATTTTTCGAGGGGAAATGTTTCGCCTTGACTAAAGATGGGGGTATAACTAAGACCACCGATCCTGAGTCAATTAAAAAGTAAGATTTCGTCGAGTTATCATATACGTGCAAACGATTTTCCGAAATTATTCCATTATTGCTGTCGCTGTCGCCAATTGAGTTGATTGACGACAGCTCAATTAGTTTTCCGAATTATTGTTATAATGTGGGCAATTTGGTTTACAGCGTTTAGCATTCTTTCCAAATTTTACATGGTACCAGCAAAGTTGTGATTCAGAAGGATTCTGACCCGATTGTGAGCGACTCCGAGATCTTGAACGATTACGACAATTATTGTGACTTGATTGTATTTTCATCTTATCAATTATCTTTTATAGGATAAGATATTCATTGATTTAATGAGTTCAGCCATTGAATGGTTAATAGCACTTACCGAAAGTTGCGTTTCACTACTTGAGTTACTGTGTGATATGGCACTTACCATGTTGTTGTTTGCCTCTAACATTTTATCTGCCGCTTTTGCCAATTTGTCTAAATCGTCTTGCTCCCATATACTTAAAAGTGGATGAATCGATTGTGGCATCTGTCCAATAAAAAGTGTACGGATTATCGCTTCGTTGCACTTACCAGGCGCTTGTCGTTTCATGTGTGCCAAGACTTCAGACAGTTTCATAACCACGGTTTCTCCACCTTGTAATAAACGGCGCAATTTGGATTCAGGTGAATCAGCAAATTTTGAAATTAATCTTTCCCTGAGTACATTGAATTTGTCGTTTGCGGGCGGATTGGTAACCGAAACAAAATCAAATTTGTCTGTATCTGATGTAATGTCACACAAGGCAAACGACCTTTCAACCTGAGCAAACCAAAGGTGTGGATTATGCTTATTGAATTTGGAGTATTTATTTTATTAAGGCAATTTAAATAAACCCATACGTTTTGAAAAGGTTAAAAAGTAACAATACTTTTGATTAATTTTACAAAAAAAAAAAAAAAAAAAAAATAACAATAATAACAATAATTTGTCTCTTTAGATCAGTGTCGCTCATCCATATTGTTCAAATTACGAAGTTTTTCGGCTGTTTATTTATTCTCTTCGTGAATATCACAACCAGGGTTGCTAAAAGAAAAAATCCTACCAATAATTTTCCTGAAATGTGCCAAAATCAACTGTATCGCTAACCTTTATTAAGCTGGATTGTTTCGGAACAAAATTTTTGTTCCGAAAATATTTTTTTTATATGTAGTTTGATTGACGTTTCTATTTTTGAGAGAGAGAGAGAGAGAGAGAGATAGAGAGCGAAAGAGAGTTAACTTCGGAACAATCTCAGCTTGAATTGGTTTAATTTTAATTTTTGTTCCGAAACAATTGAACTGTGCTGCCAGATACTTCAATTTGTTAAGCAAAGTTGAAGTGAGCTGCCACATCATATAATATGTACTTATGTATATATGTATAATACAATACATATCACTTCCTTAGCATTGTTTTTTTTTAAAGTAACTGTTGATTAAAGTTATTATATTAAAAATAAAATTAAATAAATATTAACATGGAGTTATATGAATCAGTTGCACTGAAGCTTATTTCAGAAATAAAAAAGCTGGGCAGAGAATGCTTTTATGATATGAGTACCAAAAGTTACAAAAATAATCATATGAAGCAAGGTGTGTGGTTAACAATAGCAACCTCTATTGGAATGGGAAGTAAGTTAAATTTTGTAGATGATTATCAAAACCATTCAACAAGTTGTGTTTAATTAATTGCAGGAAGCGAATGCCAAGCACATTGGAAGAGTTTGCGTAGAAGGTATAAAACAGCTAAAAGCAATTAATTCACAATTTGTTTATTACAAAATAACTAATATAGTCTGACACAAAGAAAACAAGCAAATTGCAAAAATCTGTTACTGTGTTGCCAAATTGTAAAACTAACTCGCCTTGTTTACAAAAATATTTCAAAAAATATTTCAAAAAAATAAAAATAAGCATTTTGTTCCGAAAGAATGGGTGAATCCAGCTTTACATACTCTTTTAATTTAAATATCATATAGTATTTATTGTTATTGATTTTAAATTCCTAAAAAAATTGTTTTTGTTTTATTTTTTTATAAAAGAATTAAGAAATTGGAATAAATTAATAATGCTAAAAAATCTTGTACAAAAAATGCATATGCTTTGTTTACATTATTTCAAACGGCAACCACAATTACAACAAAAAATATGTGTGTGAGAAGCAAAAATATGTCAGTATCTTGTTAGTCGTCAACGAAGAGGGGATGTGGCGCATAGTTTTGTGTTTTTTTAATTTAAAGAGATTTTGAAGAGTGCAAAAATTTCGATTTCTACTCCGAGAAGTGTTAATAATAAGCTACATAAATTTATGCATGTTTGTACTATCTATTAATACCTATTTTTTTACAGCGTTTTAACTTCAGTGTTTCTCTCTTTTTGAGCGACGCTGCTTTAGATCAGTCATACACATTTCATACAACTTTTGTTTATACTCACTTCACTTGCCTAAAAACTCTTAATTACCAATTAAGGGTTATATGTGAATATGACATAATACAATACTAGCTAAAACTAGGCGTATATCGCTACCAGCATCCTAATTATTATTTGTACTATTATCCTCGTTATCATTTTTTGTACACACATTAATTTTTATGTCTTTGTTATATGGTAATAGATAGCTCTTAGAGTGTACTTTGTGGAACACCCGCTCATCAAATATGTCCACGCCTTATCCAATCTCGCCAAGTTATTGAATGTATTGTCCACGGAGTTGTTTGAACCAAATTTATAAAGTTTAACGCTCTCAAGGTATACAAAAACGATTATAACTATGTATGGGTGATGTTACGCTCATTTATTTAGTTCCCCCCATTTTTTGCTTGATAATTTATATTGACTACGAAAACATTTCGTCCAAATTCAGAAACTTACACTTTAATCAATCTCATGATATACAAAAATCAATGTTTAGTTTGCTTGGGAGGTACCACGCCCACTTGTCTAATTCCGTCTACTTTTTGTCTGATGGTTTATATAGGGTGGGCTATTTAAAAGTTTAAATTTAAAAGGCAATGGTATCAGCAATATTGGCTCTGCTTTGTCGGCATAACACTTGTCTTTAACGGCGCCACACAGAAAATAGTTCAACGGTGTCAAATCGCAGTTTCTTGGCGACCAATTGATATCACCATTTCGGCTAATTAAACAGTGATCAAACGTTTGACGCAATGAATCGATTTTTTGAATTTTTTTTACCTTTTTGCAATTTCCGACCAATTGTCTTTGTTTTAAAATAAATTTCCAATAAATCCCAACGTTGCTCAAGCGTAAATCAACTTATTTCGTTCATTGCGGATAATATACTTAATTTTGTGACAGAATAGAATGACATAAGTATTGTCAGATTCGAAATAACCGCAGGTTCAAATTTAAACCGATACTTGCTATGAAATCATTTAGACCAAACTCAGAAACTTACACTTTAACCATTCTCAAGATATACAAAAATCAATATTTAATTTGTATAGAAGCTACCGTGCCCACTTGTCCAATTTTGCCCACTTTTTTGTATTGGCGTGGCACCACCAAGTTTTAATTTTTTTAATTTGATTAGCTTATAGTTCCCTCCAGACATACAGAGAAATACTGTAAAAATTTCAAAATAATCGGGCCAGCCCTTTATACATCTAAAAGGTACAAACAAACATACATTCAAACACATTAATTTTTATATATAAGATTTAAACATAGCTCTTTGGCTAGGTAGACCAATTTTGTACTTCCGATGAAGTTAAAGTTCATAAAAGTTAAACTAAATAAAATATCTGGCAAAGATAAGTGCAACCGAAAATTTATACACTCAATTAAGAAAAGTATATATATAATAAAGTTTTTAGTAAATGAATATTTTACAAAAGCAATAATTTTTTCAATCTATAAAGAAGGTCAGTTGATAAGCAAGTTATGGAGGCATTTCATTTAGTAATTGCATTGTAAAAATTATATTGGGTATATTGAACGAAAGGTTAGCTTAGGTAAAATGATGTGCAACCACTAGGAGAGACTGATGGTTGCAACACTTAGAGACCATGTGGTTTATTGAGTTCGAAAGATGTTTCGTTATAGCTATTGATTCGATGTATATATATTACAGTATCATTCAAAACTTCGGACACAGCAACATGTTTCAGAGACATTTCTGTTTTTATTTATTTTAGAAAAATATTAATATATACACTTTTAACCCTAGGATGTGCAACTTAGTATGACTAGACCATTTTTGACTTTAAGACCTTGAATTCTACCACTGAAGTGTTCTGACCAAAAGAAATTTATTTGGAGTCGATCGGTACACATTAAGGGGTTGAAATTCCCTTTTTTTAAGATGGTGCGTTAAATGCACCATTGCAGTCTAGTTGAACCACAAATATTTTACTAAGTTTTATACGATTTTACCACGCAAACACTTGTCCAAACATCAAGAATTAGGTGATTAACGCTTGCTACTAGTGTAGAGTAATCATATACCCCAGATCCAAATTTGATGGTAGATGTCCAAATTCTTGCTTATCGCTAGCGTACTAGATTAGGCCGGTATACCTACTCAGTTAAAAACCAGTCAAATTTGGCATAAAAGTAAGAAGAATATGTGACTCATGAATAAATTATGCATTAAGAGATCAAATTTATACATTCATGTAAAAGCTCTGATGGTATATGGGATTTAAAATAAGAGGAAGGAGATGTGATGAACTTGGCTCAAAAGGGTACTTTCATATACAATTTTTTTTACTAGTTAACTCTATCAAAAAATTTGACGTAAGTACCCCCTGCTCTTGTTGGTACAGGTCTCGCTAACAAAGCATTTGTGCCATTTTATAGTATTCGCAGATGCTTAACTGATCATTGTTTAATGCCACATATGGTAAGGAAAAAACAAGTCATAGTAAATAAAATCAGCAAAAGCAAGCGTAGAGACTTTTCGAAAACCAATTTAAATAGAACCCAAGGCTCTGGAATGAAGTTGCGATTATTGATGAACCGAAATACAAACGTTCCTAAACGTTTGGTTGCACTTGCACCAAAATCGGCTAAGTCGTTTTCTAGTTATGATGAAATATATTGACATAAATAATATATTTTGGGCGAATAATTTGCCACGCCCATAAAAGTTGAGCCCGATGGAAAAAACTGAAAACGGATTTGAATTCAGCGCATCAAAATCATATTTTTTCATATAGTTTTATTTAAAGGCGAGAAAATTTTTTGTTTTTTGTAGACCAGTGTTATTAGAAATACAATGGACCACTATGTGTATTTGGATATACTAAAAAGCAAACTACGCGAAACTGTTTGAGCTTAGATGGTGATTACTATTTATACCAAAATAGCTACCCAAAGTACACAGATCGCAGAGTGAAGACGTGGGTTGTTTGCAAAACACATTTTGGAAAATTTCTGTCAAAAATGATCATGCCCATATAAATTGTATGAAGCAAACCATAATAGCGCGGCGTCAATGCTTTGCAATTGGAAAAACCAATTTTGACAACGCGTTAGAACGTGAAGTTCGCTGCAAAGAAAAAAACAAAAAGAGCAAGAAAAATGGTAGTGCCGTTTGAGCTGTTTTCGCATAAAATCTGGCGTTTTAGTAATTTTTAAATTTTAATTCATTAATTTTTTGTTGAAAATTTAAGTTGAAATTGCTGTTCATGACATAATTTTAATGCTTTTATTTATGTATGTTAAGGTTGAAGTACATAACTTACGTTGTGAATGTTATGCGTTGCAGGTTTCTGTCAAAAAAGTGTGCAACGTCCCTTACGCGAAAAAATATGTCAACTTTCATCTTTTAAGGCGTTGACAGTTTTTTTGTGATGTGTTCAACTGTTTTAAAAAACTAAATTAATTCAATGAATTATCAAAAAAAAAAAAAAATTGAATGAAAAATATTTCACTCTTAATTTTTATATATAAAATAATGTAAACAAAAGAAAATTAAGCAATTAGCTGATTCAAGTGCCGTCTCTAAAGCGTGTTGTATAACTTGCCGATCTTAAAGCGTTGAAAGTCTTAAGGCCGTGTCAGATAAAACTTTTGCTTCGCGTTGCGTTACGCTTTGACATTTGAGATAAATGTGAATGTTTATATAGCGCTTGTCACATAAACTGCTTTTACGGCAACGCAAAACGAAAAGTTGGGCATCTCTCATCTTTTTGTCGATTTGATAATCAGCTGATTTCATTTTATTTAATTTTTTTTTGGCGTCATCAAATATTAAAAAAATTTTTTTGCAAAGAAATAAATAAATTTTATTAATTTAATAAATAAATAAATTTATTTGAAAAGTAAAAAGAAAGTGAAAGTGAAAAGAAAGTAAACAACAAATAAAGGAATTCAAAGAAGGTATATATATACATATGTATAACAAGTAGTAATGAAAAATATTAATAATATAGTTTTTATAGTTTTAAGCAAGAAAAAAATGGAAGAGAAGCTAATCGAAGCGGTGAAGATGCACCCACGTCTGTTCGACAAGAGTTCCTCATTATTCAGGAATAAATATTTAAAAGATCGAGCGTGGCAGGCAGTAGCTGCTTCAACAGGCGTGTCAGGTATTTTTTTTCTTTTAGTATTAGTCCTGTCGTTTTTGCTATTTGTTCCTTTTAACGTAGACGATCATTGTAAAGGAAGATAGAAATCACTACGCGACCGATTTGTACGCAAACTAGCATCCAATAAAGTGAAGTCTGGAGCCGCTGTTGAAGAAAAAGTGGAATGGTGTTACATGGAATCAATGCGATTCTTAACAAAACACGTGTGTCCAAGAAAGTAAGTTAAACTTAATACTATGAAAAACTAGCCTGCTTTCTATAAATGCTTTTTTAATTACTTTTTTGTAGAACCTCCTCCAATATTCAATGGATAAACATTTCTGAACAACCTTCTTGCAGCCAGACACCACCCATTCCTCAAAACGAAGAGGCAATAGATAAGGAGTACTCAGAAATTTCCGAATTTAATAATAGCCAGTGCAGTGAAGACACCAACAGCGCCAAGAGCACAAAAAGGCAACGCGTTGTCAACGAATCGCGGGAGCGATTTGATCAGTTGTGTGGGACAATTAAATCAGTTATTGCTGCAAAAGCTGAAAACCTTCGCTCAAAAAATAGTGCTTTTTTTAAACTGCTAGACGAATGCCTCCAGAAAAAGTCGAAAGAGATACAAGAGCGATTAAAGATTGAGCTGCTTACACATGTTTACAACGCCAATTAAATCACAAATAAAAAAGGTTAGTTCAACATCGTTAAAATATTTCAAATTGCTATACTTTTCAAGTATGTCGAAATTTTTATTATTCTTTACCATCTTTAGCTTCTAAATCGATCTCCATCACATACCGGAACGTCTTGCATTTATAATTTTTTTCTTTTTTTTTTGTGTAATATATAATATTACTTAAAGTGCACTAGTTTAAGGTTCAAGTTCAAGTTGTGATACAAACTGCTTTAATATTTAACTGCATTAGTATTATATTTAAAGAAATATGAATTTAAAATGTGAACTTATTTTATTGTTTTGTAATGTTATTTTATAAATATATTTTAATTTTTTGTCTTTGAAATGCATTTTTTACTTTTACTTTTTAACTCATACCTAAAGTGTATTTTTAAAAATAAATTAAAGGCAATAAAAACCTTTTAAGATTTGAATACAAATATGAAAATTGAAGTTTTTATTACACTTTAAAACAAGATTTTACACAGTTTATTTATTAATTGGATGAGACATAATGTAGTTTTTTAGTTGGTCTCTCAAGGCCAACGCATTTCTTGTTGCGTTATTGCAAGTCATTCGGTCATGGTTTCGCAACGGTGCTGAAACTTTACTCCGCCATAGCCCATTTATAATTTCCTCACCTTGAAAGCGATCCATATAATCAGGTGGACAATAACTGCTATCGTGAAATTTTACAAAATTGTGCAGAATTACAGTGGCTTTTAAAATTTTTCTGCATTTTCTGCATTTTCATTCTCTATTACTCTTCGGGCACGTGATAATCTCTTATTAAAAATTTCTTTGTCAAGTGATGAACGAATTCCTAGTTATAAAAAAGTCGTTTAAGGAACATATATATTTTGAAGTACATAACTAAGAAGGTAAAGTGAATGTACAACCCCAGGTATGGACGCATAATACAGTTCTTAAGGCGAATGCAGCTCATCAACCATGAAATAAGGGAATGTGGTGCGAGTTTCAGGCAGATAAGCATCTTCAGGTAAATCTAGGTTACCATTCAACAACCTTTGTCCAAAGCCAGAATTCCATAAAACTCCACCATCACTTTGGGATCCATACGCGCCATTATCCACGGTCGTGAAAGTATAGTTGACGAAATTTCTCCTAATTCCTCGCAAACAGCTTCACATACCTCAGTTATAATGGTGGTAACTGTAGAGCGTCCCATTTTAAAAGCAGTAGCAAGTGCTTGCTTACTATCTCCGTGCGCCAGATAGCTAGATTTAGTACATACAAACATACATATGTAAATTGCATTTAAGTTTTTTTAACTGAATTGTTTGTTATGGCTCACGTTAGTGTTAAAAATAGTCTGCAAGATGCAGATATCGATGGTCTGTTTGACGATTTTGTACGGCGTGTCTTTAAAAGTTCCAGCAACATATCAAAAACTGCGGGAGTCATCCGGACACTCTTTTGGAACTGCTCTGAATTTCTTTGATGCATTTTTTCAAAGATGGAAGCGAATAGGCCTGTGTAGTCGCGGTCTTGGTAAAGTCTTCTTACCCAGAACCTACGCGATTAAATTTGCTCTAACAGCCCCAATGCCTCATTCGTTAAGAGCAAAATTACACAGAATTCCAATAAATCGTCGAATAACATTTTAAAATTATATTTTTAAACTAAATAATTTAATTACAAAACAACTTCAATATTTTATTCTTAAACAAAAAATGCCCGGGTTTATTTTATTGATAAGCAAACAATACGCGAGTGTTGTCAAAGTTTTTATTGTGACACACACTTTTTGCTTACGCTTTTCTGTCAAAGTTATAAACGCCACGCAAAGCAACAAAGTTTTATCTGACACGGCCTTTAAAGTATCAAGCGCGCTAAACGCCTAACGCGTGTTATGTAACTTCACCTTTACTTCAGCGTGGACACTAGACAAACATCAACGCAACGCTCTAATATAGATGTCAGTAATAGATAACTTAATGTGATTTGATATTTTAATTTTCTTGTAAGTTTGTTTGTTTAAATTTGGAACACGGATGGATCCAGCTAATGTAGGTGTTATAGGCTATTTAAATTGGACCTAGGGGAGGTTAAAATCAGAGTAAAACGGAGCAAATTAGGTCATTAAAATGTTTTTAAGCGCAACTTTTTTCAAAATTGGATCGAATAAAACTGGGGGAAAACGGGCAAATTTAGTGACTTATCTACTAAAATGCTTTTTTTCAAACAAATTTTTTTGGATTGCTATCGTTCCGATTTTGATGAAATTTGGAACACAAACAGATCTAAACAACGAAAGTGTTTTACGGTATGCCTTTCCCAAATTTAAACCTGAGATAGGTTATGATCTTGGGAAAATGGACCAAATTAGATCATATGAGAAATTATTTTGTTTAAGAGACAAACACGCGTAAGCTACTAAATGAATTTGGTTAAAATTTGAAACACAGAAATATAGATCCATCTAACAAAAGTATAATAGTGTGCTTTTTTCAAAATTGGATCTCGGGACGTTAAAGCAAAGTTTTTTATTCACTAGCATTCATCATCCATTAAAATTTGTTGTGCAAAAATACGTTTTCAAAAATTGCACTTTGAGTGGTTAATAAGGGGTAAAAAGAGAATTTTTAGTTCATAGTCCATTTCTACGAAGCACGGAGCTATTACGGTATGTTTTAGAAACTATGTATAAAACATTAAATCTTAAAACTTTCCACATGCTATTATATTATCAAGTTACACGTTAAGACAATTAATTTACTTTACAGAAAGATTCGGCGTGACACCTCCCAGAAAAATAACATTTATTATCGTACATCTCAAAAAAATATCAGCGTGGCAGGTTAAAAATCCACTTAGCGTAAACGAGAGGACTGATTTTGATGAAATTTGAAACACAGATAGATCTATCTAACGAAAGTGGTAAAGAAAGGCACATCTTTTTTCAAAAATTGACCAGTAAGAGGCTCAAACGGACCGGATTAGCTCATATCAGAAATAATTATGCTTGTATAATAATTATGTTTACAGATATATAGATTCAGATAACGAAAGTGCAATAGTGTGCTTTTTCGAAATTCGACCTCAAAGAGGTTCTAATCAGCGGAAAACGATCCAAGTTTATTTATTTATTTATTATTATTATTTTAGAAAATTTACAAAATGAAAATTATTAATTCAAATACAATATAATTAATTTAAATACAGTATTATTTTTCTTTTCAAAATTTCATTACTCTCAGAAAAATCAATTAAATGACATAGATTATTAAATTGTAAGCATATCTGACGAAAGCAATCATTATTGGCATATACACATCTGTGATATTAAAAATATTTCGTTTAGAAGAAAATCGAAATCAACATCCCCACGTATTAAATTGAATAAAAATGAAATACTTAGCATTATTCTTCTGCTTTTTAAAGTAGGTGGCTTAATTAGAGCGAGTCTTTTTTCATATGAAGGAAGTACATATGAGTTCCACCCACGTCCTCTCAGACAAAATAAACGAAACTGTTTCTGTACTGATTCAATAATGTTAGAATAAGTGTGAAAGTAAGGATTCCATATAATAGATCCGTATTCAAGGATCGGTCGAACCAAAGATGTATATAACTGCTTCGTTATGTATGTATCATGGGATTTTACACCGTTGGAATTCTTATTTCCTTAAAAGCAAAAGTGTACGTCAATAAGCCAAGAACAATTCAAGAGCTAAAAGATGAGATAATTCGGCACAATAACCAAATTGAATTATGGATCATTTCACATATTCGAACACATTTAAAGATGATTCGAGACAATCTGTGAACAAAATGAGCCTTTTTGGGAGCTGGTACTTCGAAAAATAACCCAAAGCATACACCAGGGATTGAAAGGAGTGATTATTATACAGCGCTCCCAAGCGGCTACATTCTACTTATTAGTCAACTGACAGAATCGCCACAGCCAATTTATTTGATAGATTGGACCACCGCGTGCAAAAAAGCACAATTAAAACAAAAAGGGCTTAAAGTCTGCTCTTGCTAAAATATGGCACAATAATTCAATTGAAACTAAAAAAAAATTTTAAATGAAAAGCAAACTAATTTAATAAATATGGCGGTATAAAATATATATAACCAATAAGCATATAAAAAATTTTTTTTGAGCAAAATTATTTACCAAATATTACGAAGTATGTGTACTTTCCTGTGTGCTGAAAATTGAATTTCTTATTTTTCATTAAATTAAAAGAATATGTTATAAAAAGGTTGATATATTTTTCGCGTAGGTTTATATTATATCGTTTTTGAAAGTCAAAAACTTGTAGTTCTGTGTAAAGTCCATTCTTCGGGGGATATGTGTACTTTTCTTTATATCATCGGAAGATGTTAAAATTCTTTTGAGCATTGTCCATATAAAGAAACGCAAGTAAGTCACCCCACACATAATAAAAATCACATGTGAGTACCAAATTCGAAGGCATGTTATTTGGACATGACTTCCATTTTAGTAAAATACCGGAGACTATCTAAACTCCTAAACGGTTAAGAATGTAACACCACACCGAGCTTACTCTCTCTCCGCGATTTGGGTATAAACCAATGCCACCACGCTGCTTCCACAAGGCGGCCTCACCACATTTGGGCAGGTACCTAGATGCCTAGGACTACAGACTCCCGTGGTATTAGAATTTAGCCTCCATAGCATAAATGCTAATACCAGCATAGGTCACAAAAAACTCCGGACTGGTGGCTAAATATAAAGACAAACAGGTGGCAAGAGACCAGATAGGATCTGGAAAAAATTTTCATAATATAAATGTATTGCATATTATTTAAACATTTTTTTAATTATGTTGACCGTCGCATTTTATTAATCTTCAGAAACAGACGAAGAAGAAATTTGTGTTCCAGATGCAGTAAAAAAAAATTAAAAAGCAAACCAATGCATTTTCTATGCCTAATAAAAAGTGGGTATAAGAACATAGCTCACAGCTTGTTTCGTGTGCTTTCAAAATATAACTTTGAACGTTTACAACATCAAAATTAAGGATGACATTAAAAAGATAGAAATGCACAATTTTTATAAACATATTTCTTTACTTATTTATATTAAAATAATGTATTTATGTTTTTAAATATTTGTAAAAGTAATTTAAAGAAAACTTAAAATATATGAAAAATTGAAATCAGAGCTTATTTCACGTATTGTCAGCAGTCTTAGAAAAAACTTAGATGAAACATGGTTTAGTATTTGGAGTGACCTTCTTCTTGCTTAATTACATCTTTAAGACGATTTTCCGACGATGCAACAAATTTTTGGGTAGTTTCTGGGGAAGTCTTGTTCCACTCTTCGTCCAGCGCAGATTTAAAATAATTCTGATTACTAATCTGCTTTTTCCGTATTTCCAAGTTCAAAATTTTGGGGAAGGATTCATGAGTTCCTTATCAACCATGACTGCAAAATTCTTGATTTGTATTTCGGGTCATAATCTTAATAATACCGAAAACGACCGCATATACCCAAAGCATTGACACTATGCAACAAATTGTCAAATCTTAGATTAAGAATAATTCAAGAATAACATCTAGTTTCAATTTTTTCAATTTGAATTTTGGAATTTTGAAAACATTTCCAAAATCTCCAGTTACTGGTAAAAAACCGATTTTTCGGACCTTCATACACTTATAAGTTAATAACTTAGCTATGACTCGCAGCCAGAAATCTTAAAAGACCTATTATAAGCAGGTCTCCGCTGCTTAAGTCGTATGGAGAGTGGATAGGATATGATTCCGAAAAGGTAAGTTTACTTTCTCAACACCTGAAGCAGGTCTTTACCCCAATATTTCAGAAAACATTGTAGAATTGCCACCTTCACTAACACTGCTTAGTACTGCCACATCTTTAAGATTTGAGATGCGTGATATTGAGATGGCTATCAGTGATCTCAAGCCAAAGAAAGCACCTGGTATTAATAAAATCAACAATAAATGATTATGAAGTTACCCAGTTTGGCGAGAAGAATAATTCCTGTTTTACGACTGGAATATTTCCCAACTCATGGAAAACATCTCTAATCAACTTGACACCAAAACCTGGAAAGGATCTTACAAGGTGGCGTCATACAGGTCAATAAGCCTCTTATCCAATATATGCAAGTTGTTTGAAAAAGTACTAATAAATAAATAAATTCTGATATTAAATGAAGTTAACTGCATTCCACATCACCAATTTGGATTTAGAACCAAGCACAGCACTGGCGAACAGACACATAGACTGGTGTGTGCCATAAAGAAGACCTTTGAGGATAAAAAGTATTGCTCTGCTCTTTTCATAAAATTAAAAAATATCTAACACAAGTAGTTTTTTGATCATACATACTCTTTCTTAAGCTCAGATCAACAATCTGACTAAGTTAATTTGTGTCAGTGCTTAAAAGTGTTGATCTGAACTTGGAAAACATAGCGGCAAATGTATTAAAAATCATACTTATGCTAGACACTTGCTAGATTTGTAATATAAAACTGAAATTTATTGCGCCGTCTAGATTTCAATTAGGTTTATTACCGCTTAAGCCAAACCGAACTTTCAAATACAAATACAAAATACGAAAATAATATTTTAATGGTGGCGCAGAGTTTAGCTTGATCCTTTCTTTTTATTTCCCAGCTTTGAAATATTTAAAAACCATAATTTGGAAAAAAGTTTAAATCGGAAACGACGCGAGCATATTTGTAATTTCTAATTAAAAAATCAATGTAAGTGCTCGTATATATTTGTTTAATAATTTTTAAAGGTAAAGCCTTCTAAAACTTTAAAATTAAAAGCAATTTGCGACAAATACGATCATCTTTTTTAAATTTTGTTAAACAAATTTTCAGATTTTTACTGCATATTTTATGTACATAGAACACTTTTTTAGAGTATATTTCTGGTTTCCCTGGTTATAACTAACATATGCAAAATTTAAAGTCTTTCCCTTACATCTACCTTAGCCCAAAAACTACACAAACTTTTCGATAATCGGGTATGTTCTGTAAACCAAAACGAGCGAAATCTAATAAATTTTCAAAGACATAAAATTTGATTGCGACATTAATTTTTTAGTTTTGTTAATAAAAAATATAATAATTTTGTCATATTTGAAATGTATAACAATTTGAAGTTCCCCGGTGGCGTATTTGTGCGACAAGCTCACTATGATATTTTCATCAATGAATTAGAGTTACAAAATCAGTATTAAGTGGAAATTTGTACGAAATTTTCATAAATGATAAATATCATTGGTGAACCATCGTGACAATGACACAAAGGGAGTTATGTGTGATAACGTCATTGAATGTCACCAAATTTAAGAACCCTGAAATTTAGAGGCATTATCTACTATGAGACGACTACATGCTGAAATATAGCGACATACAGCCTCATCATGTATTTCACAAGTAAAAATTCGGAATAATAATGTTTCTTCACATGGATTTTAATTGCGTATTGTGAATTCCATGCGAATAAATAACATAACTGATTTTAAAAATATGTGTCATTATATTCGGAGTCATAAGCAAATGCTATACGCTAACAGAAATAATAAAAATATCACTGGTCTAGAGCAAAAAAGCCTCTAAATAAAACTATATGGAATATAATGATTTTGATACCCTGATTTGAAATCCGTTGTCAATTTTTTTCCCTCGGGCTCAAACTTTTTTATAGGCGTGGCAAATTTTTCGCCCAAAATATGGTAGTTATGTCAATATATTGCGTCATAACTTGAAAACGACTTGACCGAGAAAGTGTTTAGGAACAAAATTTTCTATAAATCACCTAAATAATATTTTTTGGATTTTCAACAGTTTCGGAGTTATTTATAGCTTAGTTGCAAAAAAAAATAAATAAATTTTTAGCGCAAAATTAGATCAACTCTGGCTAAGTAGTCGATAAAATTACCACATATTTTTTGATATATTAATTGTTATTCCATGTTATTTAATAAATTTTTAAGGCGTTTTGATTTTAAAAAAATTTGCTTGTTTTTATTAGTTGTACTGCTCATTTCACCCCAATGTACTTTTTTCAATTAAATATCTGGCTAACCTCCATCTGCAGCTGTGGGAAATGAAGATATTGAGGAATTAGATGGTCTCGATGTTCTAAGCATGAGAATTCATTGTGATGTCCGTTCATTTTCCGAGTGCCAAAGGGAGCATTTAAGTGTCTTGGGTTTTTGAAAAGGTGTAGGAAATACTTCACTTCATCTAACCTCCTTAGTATTTACAAGACCTATATCCGACCTAAAATGAAATATAACTCATATGTATGGGTCAGTGCTTCAAAGTCTACTTTGGGGCTTCGCGACCGCGTACTGGAGAGAGCAAAGATGCTTATTGATGACGGTAGGGCATCATCGTAATGTGAATGTGTTCTGATGAAATAAAGGAATTGATTGAGTACTCAATTTTCTCGTAGAGCACATCCTTTTGTAGTTGGTTGTAAAATGCTTTTTATAATAAAACTGATTGTCGTCGACAACATGCTGAACAATACAGGATTTTGTCTGTTAGACCTCCACGTTAACGAATAAACCACAATGATTTTCGATGATAATAGGTGTGTTTCTCTACTCTATATTGGGATCCCAATCTTACCGAAAAACGTTTCCGTACGCAAAAATTGGGTAAATGAGAGATTTTGAGAGAGTAAAATTCTTCTTTTTCCTGCACGAAACATCCCTTACTATTTCTTCGGGATAGTTTGTGCAGATAAACAACAGTTAGCTGTTTAAAAATAAAGAATAATAAAGTAAAAAAAACAAATTTTTTTCAAAATTAAAAAAAAAAATTAAAAGTTGAATTAAAAAAGGCTTAAAAACTTGTTGTACACAACTAAAAGTTAATTCTAGTTCAGTATTTACTTTAAAAATTGTTCTTTTTTTGTATAACTATCACGAATATGACAAATTTATGGTGTGTTTTATGTACATTTGCAAGTCGTGTTCTATAGAGTTTTTAAAGTCTTTAAATGATATTTATAAACCAGTTTTGCTCTATTTTATTTATTTTAATTCAGCAAAATAATGTAAACTTGAAGTAATGTATTTTGATGTCAGCTGAATTGTCAAAAAGAGGACGGTTTTTGTTTGTGGTAAAATTGCTGGTTTTTTGCGTTCCCGTACTTTTGTGCGCTTTTGTTTTTTATTGAGAAAAATTGTTGGTTACTCTCATTTTACCGAAATTTAATCAAAAACTAAAGAAACAGACCTATTATCTGTTAAAACTCACTAATACAAGGACGCCTGCAGGACATAATCAACGCCTATCATTTATGCAAAATTGGACAATCTGTTTAAAAAGTCACAATCTCAACCTGTTTTCCTATATACAGTCGACAGCCGAGCATATGATGCGTCGAACTTGTTTTCTTCTTTTCTAATTAGTCACACCAAGTTTTAAAACAACCTTAATGACCGGTCTTTCCAACGTCGTCCATTGGGTTCCGTATCAAACACAATGCAACTGTTACACTCTAATGCGCCAAACCACATCAAAGTCGGAATATAATACATACAACTTAAAATCAATACGGTTTCGAGTGTGTGCATGTATCACTTTGTCTTACCACAGAGAAATAATATAAAAAAGAACTTCACAAAACTTTTGATTTCTTAGTTTTATAATTTTATTTCATTATAGTGGGTAATAAATATCAGAGTGTTGGTTGAATAAACATTTTTTATTGTAACTATGTAATTCGAAAAAACTGTGGTGTTGCTTAATTGGTGATATTCCAGATTTCATTAAAAATACTTGTTGAATTCACAAAATCAGTTCAGTTACACTGTTAGTTAATTTTTTGAGATTGAAAAAGTTAGCCATATATCAATGAAAATTTTTACGTTTTTAACTAAAAGTTATTCCAAAGAATATTTTATTTCGTTTCTCATAACTCAAAAGAAGTGCTTTTCGTCGCCTTGCTTGCTTTTTTTTAGTGAATATGTACATTATATTTTACGTTTAAAGTCGCAAATAAGAACTAGAAAATGCTCTTCAACGGAAACCTGTGTAGCCGGCACTGCATTGACAATATGAAAATGGAAAAGTATAAATTCTCTTTTCCTAATCTTGCAACAAATCAACTTCTTCGTCCAGTCTCACAGGTTTATACCTATAATTTTCAGCTAATAACTATCTCTCTATGTACTGTCTTCGTTATCTTCTGAAGATGAATCCACTCAATTATCAATTACACTCAGTTTGACCACTTTGAGGACTATATTCAAAGTCAGGCAACTTTTAAACAAAAATATTGAAAATAAAAGTTATAAGCAACGAAACAAATCTATTATGAATAACACTTATAGAAATACATAGCTTGCTATGTCTAAGGAACAGAATTTTATTTGTATAATATAACAATTATGGCTACATTTATTAGATATTTGTTATAACAGTTATGTTTCTGTTATAAAATTAATAAAACGGGCTTTATCGGATAGAAAATTTTATGACATTAATGTAAAAAATTTAATTTCGGCTACGTGGTCGCTGCAGCTGGCGCGTACAAGTAGCAAAAATTTCTTTAACTGAATCAATTGTAGCCCGCTCTGTGTGGCATGTGATTCCGTCCTGTTACAACCACATGTCGGCAAGATTAATGCCAGCTAATTGAATTACGAAAAAATTTATAATCATATCCCTATACCGTTCACCATTGACAGTAACATTCTGAACATCATCGTTTTTGAAGACATATGGACCAATGACTCAATCAGCCCATAATGCGCTCCAAACAGTAATTTTCTGCGGATGTAATGTGTCGACAAGAGCTTATGGATTATCCAAAACTTCGAATGCGACAATTCTGCTTATTTACGTACCCATTCAACCAAAAATGGACTTAATCGGAGAACAAAATTTTGAGTGGAAATTTAATATCTATATCAATATGTGCTTCAGCCCATTCACCGAATTGGTGGCGGTGTAAGTCTATCCATAATGAAATGTCAAGCCAAACTAAACAAATCCAACTATACCGATTATTTGTAACGAAAAAATAACTAGCCTACAATCTTTACACAAAATAGAGAAAAATTTTACAAGTGGAAAGGGAAAAAGTTTTATAGGAGAATCAATATTTTGTTCATTAGAAGGCGATGAAGATTTGTACGAATAAATTCTAAAAATGAAGGCAAGATTCAGTAAATTAAATTTTTCGAATGTAAATTTTACCGTTTCGATTGATAACTTATATTAAAAAGAAAATGCAACTACATACATACATACATATGTATCTATTTAAAATATTTAGGACTAGAAAAAGAAAAAACAATTTATTATTCAACAATTAACGAGAACACCGTAATTGCATTAAGCGGCTCAGATTATATTAGCAGTATCTGTTCTGCAAGTAAGCATCGATCCTCTTGCCTCAGCCTTTAAATTTATTTTGTTGCTACAAAGAGCACATTTTGAAGAAGAAAGGTTACAAAGTATAGTAAATTTATTAAACGAAAAATTCTTTGAAATATAAATAAATTTCATACTAATAAAATATTTCGTCACCTAAAACGCAAACGGCCCTAACTAACAAAAAATTCAAAATCGACTTTTTCATTAATTCTGATGTGTTTCATCAAAGCAAAGGTTTACAAATAAAAATGGACTCTTCCGAATAAAATTAGCCATTTTATTACCAAAAAACAAATGGTCCTATCTACAAAAGCGATTTCATGATAAACGAAAAAAAAACAAACGAAACGTTTGTATAAAATACAACATTGTCAATTGTCTAAATGCCATATTGATTTATAAGTTAATTAAACAAAATATAAAAATTGTATCTAAAATATTGATAAAAGTCTCGCTGATTAAAACAATACTTTTTATTTTAAATAGTTTTTTGCCTCTCCTGTAAAATTTTTAAAATATTAGATTGGGCCGTTTGCGTTTTAGGTGACGATTTGTACTTTTTACATTTTATCTTCCTTCTTGAAAATGGTAATTTTGAAGACAAAGGTTATTACTAGTGTAGACGATATTTTTTTTAGAAAGCTGAACACTTTGTACGATATACGCACACTTTGTAACGAATTCCTATGTTCCCTAGATGAATAAGATAAATGAAACAAAAAAATTCTGTAGAAGCGTACATATGTAAATAAGTATTTATCTAGATACATAAGTATTTATTTACATACTTATGTATTTATATAAATATGTATGTTTACATTTGTCTAACTTACCTTTGAATGAAATCTACTACTTACTTAATATATAACAGATTTTATATAAATTTACCATAAAAGTCAATATCAACTTTGTAACTAGATTTTGTCAAATTAAAACACTGTATAAGAATTGTACAAAACTTAAATATCAAAAATTTCAATATCAAAAAAAAGAACGGAAAACTAGTCTTAACGATCTAGACCACATTATAGAAATCCACTTAATTTTGTGTAAGACAATTGGCAAGTTTAAATTCTAAGTCCAGTTGTGCTAAAAAGATTCCACTGTTGCCGGTATACAAAAATATGTACCATCGAAAACTATCGATAATATTTAAAACTTCCGATGATGAAACGGGAATATAAAACTATCGGTAGTCTCGATAGTGCTATCCATAGTTTCGGACCACTAGTTATTGCTATTTGGTGATAATGATGACGATGATCAATAAGTAATCCAATTATTTTCAACGATTATTTTTGATTCTTGTTGATTACTTCCAACAATTTTGAATTCATTCGTACTAATTCGTACTAAATTTTCGAAATAGTTGATTAAGTCCTAATTGCTTGAATTAACCGGTAAGAATATACCCAATACAGTTTATGATAGATTTTGCAGTTTGTACGCGAAAAATTGCAGTACAGTTAATAATGAAATTAAAAATTATATAATCGACTGTCTGTTTTCTTTTTTTGTTTTGTTTTGATTTAAGTAATTCCCGTGCGACAACCCAAGAGGAACAAGGAGGACTTTTCTGAATCAATGAGCTGCACCCGATTTTTTTTTTTCGTACTCATTTAAAAGGATCTGTAGTGTAACGCTGGTTTCGAATGGCAAGCGCATTAGAGAAGATTTCAATAGTTGGAATTAGGGTTTTTTCAACTAATTTTAACTCTCCCTTTCACGGATTATTATGCGGAAAACCCGGCTATTTTTATTAATTTATTTTTATGTAAAACGTTTTATATAATACTTCGGTAAAGTGGAGTAGCTGAAATAAAAACTCGCTTAAAAGAGTACAATTTGAATACATTTAAGAAATGTAGTCGCCATAATTAGATATATGTGTGTTTATGGTTCCAAACTAATGAAGAAATGTGTTAAATATATCTTAGTTGAAGGTATTTTCTGTCTAAATCAGTGACGCTCATCTATATTGTTCAGATTACGAAAATTTTGGGTCGTTTTTTATTCTCTTCGTGAATATTACAATCAGGGCTGCTAAAAGAAAAAAAAATTTCTACCAAAAATTTTTTTGAAATGTACCAAATTTAACTATACCGCAAACCTTTATTACGTTATACAAAAAACAAAATAAAACAGATTCTTCGGATGATAACAATTTTGATGACATTTTTGAGAGGAAATATCAATAAACAAAAATGCCAAAGAAGTTTAAGATGTAACACGGAAAATTGTAAAAATTAAAAAAAGCAATGAAAAATGATATGCTACAAAAATGTTATGTAACAAAAAAATAAATTGTACTTGGTTTAGAACAAGGTAATGTGGCCTGTACAACAACAACTTTTTTATAGAAACAATATATATATGTATATTGTATATAACAGATTTTATATTTTTAACCATAACCATACTGATAGTAAAGGTGAAAATTCGCAAATTTGATTTCTGTGGAAAATTTTGATGCGTTTATTAGAATTTTACTGGTCATGGGTATAAATGGTGCCAACGATTATTCTCCCTCGGATCTTTGGAGAAATTTCAGTTCTCTATTATAGAAAGCATTAAGCTGCTATTGATATAAGCAAGCATTGTATTACGCGTAATACGTTCTGCTAATGCTTCTTCGAGATCGACACGTAAACGAACGGACAAAGACGATCTAATCTCGGATATTTGAAATATGTCAATAGGAATTTACAAGCTATTACGGTGAAAATTTAACCGTGGACGAATAGTTATTTCCCTTTAAATTTCGAACCACTTTTGCTGAAGATTTTATTTACTCTCGTAATACAGCCAATAGCTGGCATTTGAATGGAATCATTTACCGTTGGTCAGTGACAGGAAGATGTAGAAGAATATGTTGTTTTAGGTCTGGTTGATTTTTACAGGCAGTATGGAATAACAGATAATTCGTTTACGTCACTCCCTGTGGTCAGTCGATCAAGTTTGTTAGTTGTCGGTGCTCTTTGGCAAAACTAGGCATATATTCTAAAAAAGCTACAGTCAAACCTAACCAACCCATCAGCAATTTGCCTAAAACAGATTTTGCCTAAAACAGATTTAGGCAAGATGCTGATCTTCTCTTGTAATTTCACATGCATAGACAAGGTTGCCAGAAATTTTCTTTAAGGTTGATAAACCTTTTTTAGAAATTCCTATTCAAAATCAGTATTTTAACTAAAGTACACTTTAAGGTTTTTTATATTCGAAACAGACAATACTATATTTATTTTATGTCTCATTTACAATATGAAAAATACAAATTCATACAACCTGAAAATTTTATTTACTTGAATTTCGTTATTTTTCTAAAAAATTATGAGTAATATACATACTTTTTGTATATTTCTCTTAAGAAAGAAAACCTTTTTGATCCAAAATCATAAAAAAGGGGTGTCGGATAAGATCGTAACCAATGCCTTATGTTTAATTTATTAATTTAATTTTCTGATCTGATTTTCTTGATTTTTTATTTTTACTAATTTCAAGAATAATATGTACTCGTATTGTTTTTGTAAATTCCTTAATATTTTTTTTGTCGTATTCTCACTTGATCATTTTTTTTATGATTGGAAAGTAATTTAAGACCTAAGTACATAGCAATTCCATTTTTAAGTAATTCTTTTTTTGTTATTTTATAACGGGCCGCATATTTAGTTAAATACCTATGTATTTTATATTCTTTTGCGCTTCAAATTAACATTGTTATAATTTGTTAAGTCTGTTGCTATTGAACTAGTAAGAAATAAACATCGATCATTCAAACAAATTCAACCTCGCGTTTTAATTAAATAAAATTAATATTTCATTAATTATATCAAGCGACAAGGGGCTTTAAAAAAAATGCTTTCTGAAAAAATGTACGAATATTGATGTGGCATACTAAAGAAAAAATATCACATAATAATAAGGAAAAAATATCACATTTTGTCATAATTGAGAAAAAAATTTTATTTATAAAGCAAAAAAATTTACGTGCCGTGTTATTTTCTTTTAAAAATAAAATGCGACAATAGAATGTGCTGCGCTCTATCTTTCCACTATATCTGATTTTAGCTGTCGCAAAACAACTACGCAAATAAAATTTGAATTTGCGAATAAATTCTTTTTTTATTTTTGAATAATATTTCGCTAGATCACTTTAAATTTTCAAATTTTAAAGTAGGTTCCACTCTACTTTTTTGACTTTGTCTACTTCTTCTTTAACTGGTCTAAAGTCAAAACGATATCATTATTACCATCATCATTTTCATTATACCGAGCACTATTGCAGAATACTGTGACCCATGGGATTTATTGTGCCTTTCTGGTCTATAGCTTGTTCAGCAGATTTGCTGCCTTCCTAATGCACAAGTGGATCTAAAACCATAATGGTGAGTATGTCACCCAGTAAGGCCCTATGTCTACCGCACAATATGTGTTATTCTCTCTCTGAGACCTGTGAGCACAGTCTACAAACATCCACCTCTGTGACCGCCATCATCTTCAGATGCGCTCTAAGTCCGTTTAGTTTAACTTTAAGAATCTCAGAACGACGCCCAAATTGCAGACTGATCGCTAATCTAGAGTGGTGAAGTCCCCTTTGAGCATACCAGTGTTCTAAGCATCTGGCATTTTCCCAATCCTTGACTAGATTGAGGATGGAAGTCAATGGCGCTGCACATTAAGGTTCCGAGCCAGTATATGTATTGTGTCACTGAACCTTTTCTAGCCAATGCATTCGCTGTCTCATTACCGTCTAGTCTACTGTGTCCAGAAAAACGAAAGCAAGTTTTGAACAAATAAATAATAAAAATTTAAAATAGGAATTTTAAGCTAAAGTTCGTTTGTGAATAAAACTTTAGTAAATTTTTGTTAAAGTAGGTATGAAATGTTCTTTATTTTGTTTTTGAATACAGCCGTTAATGTTTATAATTGAAAAAGTCTAGAAAAGGAAATATGTATTTAAAAATTAAAATTTTCAACAACTATTTCAAATATTTCTAATTTACAAGTATTAAATGTATACAACTTTTGTTTAGGTTTTTCTTATATGAAATTTTTTGGCATATGCAATACAGTATACAAGAAATATTGCTGTTTGAGATGTAACTTGCCAGTGTAACGCCAGTTATAGAAGGATCGATGTGAATTTGGCGACGTAGGAACGAGCACTGTCTTCTTGTTAACATGCGCCGGTTTACATTTCGCTGCGATTTTTTTAATTGCCCGGTTTTTTTATATATTGACACCACGTATTGGATAGTAGAAGCACTGCGCTTCATTATTTTGGCAATTTCCCGTAAAGATTATGTATTATTCTGGTTTTAAGCCAACACTTGGAATTATGGCAATATTTATTTTATAAAAGATTACAAAATGCTATCACTCATTATTAAGTTTTGAAAATATCCTTTCGACATTAGCGGATGAATTATGTAGACAAAAAGCGCAAAACTAGGCTTGTTTTCTAAGGGATCTTTTTTGCAGTAAAAACGTAGTGCCGCAATTTTAAGTATGTGTGCGTTCTAAATTTATGAATGGCAATTCTTTGCAATACTTTATATTTTATAAAGCAGACAAAAATAAAAGATCTGATAAATACATTTAATAAATATCAACAAGTCGTGTGATTCTTAAAAAAAAAAATCTGAATTTGTGAAAAAAGATCTTTACGTCTTATTTTAGTTACATTATCTTGAAAAATTATATAAAATCTTCAGGCAACACTGCGCATAGACAAAAATTTAGCAAAAAATTAACAAAGAGAAGTAAAGAGAAAACAAGTGGAAAAACAGTGCAAAGTGGCCTGAGTGAGAGACTCTTAATTACTACCACAATTGTAAAATGCTATGATATTAGTTTGCCTAACGCTGTTTTAAAACCAATACAATTGCTGATGGAAGCACTAAGTTAGAGAAGTACATACACTATGCCACAAAAGTCTACGGACGGCTAAGGATTTCAATTAGAGTTGCCGAGTGTACTGTTTTTATCATTACATGTACTGATTTTTGTTGATTGTACTGATTTATTCATAAAATGTAAATTAGTATTTAAATGTACAAATTTTTTTATTTTTGTACTGAACTTTATTTCAAAATTTTTTCAGCGCATAAAATTGTATTGTATTGTTGCTTATTTTCTTTGAAAAATAAAATAAAGTGTTTGTGGAACTATAAAAAGCAGTCAAGATTCAATGGGTGTTGGTTTTTTGTGTCAAGTTCTTCACAATGCCCCTTATCATGGTTAGTGTATTTGTTGCGAATATTTTGCTGTTTTGAGTTAATCGTTCTACATATTAGGTTTCGTTTCATACTCTCTTTTATTTGCTGAAACAGCAAAAGTCCAATTTAACCCAGAAGAGCTTCATAAGGGTCTTGTAAGTTTTTCTAACAGCAATTACAATATTTTGACATTGGCCCTTTTATTTCCAAGCCGCAGACACAATGCTGGATAAGAAATTAGAAAAGGATCGCTCAATAGTTGGTAATTATTTCTAGATAACCAAGTGACTTCTGGACAAACTACTGCAGTAAAATAATTAAAAATTTTAGATAGATGTATAAATAGAACCATCTGTATCAACTGTAATAACTTTAATAAAATTGAGAAGAACTGATGCAACTTTGACTTTGACAGGGACTGAAACCGAACTCAAACCCGAACCGGATCAGGGTACACTCCTTACACAATATGAAGTAAAAAGGGAATACTTTTTTCTGTTCAAAAATTTTCATGTGGAAAAGGAAGAGAGTTTTATAGGAGAATCAATATCTTGTTCTTCTTCTTTGTCGCCACAAAAAACAAATTTTAAAGAAAATAGGTTAAAAAAATATTAATTAAAAAGTTAAACGAAAATTTCATTGAAAAATAAATTTGGCACTCATTTGTACTTTTTTAAATTTTGAACCCAACCCGAACCCTGACTCTATTTTTTGTTTCTTTCAATGAATACTGTTTACACGTATATACTGTATACTATACTATATACTGTTTATACAAATATACTGTACTAGTATACAAGATTACCATAAATATATGGATTTCTGATTGAATATACTGACTTTTTTCTCTTATGTACTGATTTATGTGATTTTAAATCTGGCAACCCTAATTTCAATATATTTTTAAAAATTGATGCCGAATTTCAGGACGTCTGGATTATGTATTGATGTACCAAAATATGTGTTTATCTAATCAAAACTTCTGAGAACAACTTATTTTCACGAATGAGTGCAAATTTTACCTTTCCGGAAGTGATGGAACATGTACAGTATGAAGAAAATCAAATTTTGCTTTAGATACAAAAAAATCAAAGATCTACTTTCAAACTCGGCGGTGGAGGAGTCATGATATAAGGGTGCATGTCGTCAAACGGTTTTGTAAATAGGTTAAAGTTCATAGACGAAGTAATGTACTTCGACATTTTAAAGAAGTAATTTCTCTCAAGGGTCGAAAAGCTGTATCTGGATATAACTATATCTTTAAGCGAGGCAACACCCTAAGCCAAGTAGAAGCAGCAAATCGATAATCTCTTCAACATTTTATGTAAATTCGAATGAACGAAGGTTAAAAAGTTCCTCAGAATTTATAAAAAAATAGGTGTATTCCATAAATACTAAATTGTACTCTTTTAAAAAAATTGAAAAAAGTGAATTTCGAGTTTTGATAAAGCATTGCTTTTTGATTGAAAAAAAAAAAGTGGAAACCAAACAATGATTTAATAAGCATTATCCGAACTCTGCTCCACCGAGACAAATGGTTGAGAAGTAGATTGTTGAATTTAAACGTGGTCATACCAGCATAAATCATGCAAGGGGCAGTGCACGCCCAAATAAGGCTGTCATTCCAAAAAACATCAAACAAAATCCACAAATTGGTTATGAACGATCGCAAATTAAAGAGATATGTGAAACGTCTGTTTAAAGTGGTTGCCGCGTGAGCTCACAGATCGATGAAAAACATGGCAAAATTAAATGAATTTGGCTTCGAATTGCTAACCCACCTCGTCGTATTCCCCAGATTTAAGCCACAGCTAAATTTTCTGTTTTCAGATCTCAAGAGGATGCTTGCTGGAAAGAAATTTAAGCCCAGTGATGAAGTAATCGCTGAAACTGAGGCCTATTTTGACGACAAAGAGAAAACGTACTATAAAAGTGGTAACGAAAAGTTGGAAAAGCGCTATACTCGTTGTATCGCCCTCGAAGGCAACTGTTGAATAATAAAATCAAGTTTAATCAAAATTTTGCTTTTTTCTTACTTATCCTACGGACTTATTGAGTGACCTGTTATGTATGTAAATATTTTCAGCTTCAAAATCCTTATTGTATATGAAAAAATTTTAAAATTCAATTTTCCGGTAATTCTCGGGAAAAAATACACTAATGAACATTGCAAAATCAAAAGGAATTCCTACAACTTATTGCAAAACTAATAGATATTGGTATAGTCGTCCGCAGACTTTTATGAAATAAACAAATTGAGATTTAAAAAATTTTTTTTTTACATTTGTATTTTATTTATGTTGTATTTCATTGTAAAAACGTAGCTGAGATAAATTTTATCTTAAATACTAAAATAGAAAAACAATGAAATTTACATTTCGTCTAATAACTATATATTAAATAACTAAGTCATCCTTAGACTTTTATGATATAGTGCAGATTCAGGCGCTGTTCTTCTCATCTATTTTCACAAGTACGTAGTCACACGCATAGGCAAAAAATAAGCAAAAGGTAAACAAAGTGGCCTGAATGAGAGACTCTCAAATTACTAACACAATTATAAAATGCATTAATATTAGTATAGCGCATAAACAGGGTGGGCAAATTTGAGGTTAGGAAGTAAATTGGCTGTCAAATGATGAAATGTCAAGAATTGAGCTGTCAACCTTTGGCACTTATTTAGTAAAAAATTGGGAAATTTTAACTATGGAACGCTACACTTTTGAACAAAAAATTTTAATTTGTAAAAGTTACTGTTTGAAAAACTAAACAAAAACAACGCATTTTTCAACAAAATCATCTTTAGTGATGAGGCCCATTTTCAATTAAGCGGTTAAGTAAACAAACAAAATTGTCGCATATGGGGCTCACAAAATCCACAAACAGAAGAAAGTAACCGGTGCGGTTTGTAGTTGGGCGGCATTCTAAGACATGCCACACAGCCAGCCAAACAATTCGGTTATTGCATGAGAAATTTTCCGGTCGCCGCTGGATTATTTTCTTTGGGGTCTTTTGAAAGACCGGGTTTACGAGAACAAACTACAAACAATTGAAATTCTGAAAGATGAAATTCGGCGCTGCATTGACGAGATAAGCGAAGCTTTGTTGCAAAATGTGGTTCCAAATTGTGTGAAAAGAGCGGACATCTGCCGATGTGCTAGAGGTAGCCATTTGCCCGACATCATACTCCATTATTAATTCCCATATTTCTATTTTATATTGCTACAGAATAATAATAAATAAAACTGTATTTGACAACAAAATGTGTTTTTAAGCCAATTTACTTCCTAACCTCAAATTTTTAAACAGAAATTTGGGAGATGTCTCGTCATGTTGCTATCTCAGCAGTATCGTCACGGCGTCTGAAGGCTTCAGTGTTAATATTCGGAACAAATTGAATCTAAGCAGCCAATCTTTGGCCGACTGAATGCTACAGGGCGTTCTCCACATATCTCTCCAAAAATAAAAATCTTAAACTCGAGTGTGAAGTCTACTTTTGATCGTTGCTAGTTGTAGAATACAACTGTGATTGATGTCTTTCATGCATTTATAATCCGCTGTCTTCCGCGTATTTTAAAAATATTCTGGCCAGAAACAAGATCACACCAAGTTTCTGCAATGAAGGAAATTGTGAGAAGGAAATGAAAATGGATAGCAAAACTGGCCATTGAATGAAACTTGCAGGGAAGCAGAAGAATCGGAAGGCCAGCCAATTCCTAGAAAAGTCAGATTGAAAGTAAAACTGTTTCCCATAGACTTACTTGGAGTCAAATTAGATCGTTGGCTTCAGATAGGTGTAGACGAATAGAATTTGTTATGGACCTATGATACTCTTGGGATCTTTAGAGGATAATAACAACATACAAGTTTAATATTGTAATTAAATTTTTAGTTTTCTTTAAAATATTGTTACGAAAATAAATATGCCTAAAAAAAGAAAATACACCACATCAGCGCCTTTAAAGCTGTATTGTGGAATTTTGGAATATTATATTTCACCCTGTCAATGCCGTACTTATGTGCGCTATCTGGCAGCACTACAAATCCGACCATCTTTAAGTGTTACATTTGATTACGGATATAAAATAGAGGATGTGAGATATTTCCAGAACTTTGTAAACTGCAGGCAATTAGGTATATAAGGAGGTTGCTTTACCTAGGTCATAGTAGTTATCGTTTTGCTGTCACAAAATTAAGTCCCGCATAGCCAAAAAAAAAATAAACAGAGAGAAAACAAGTGGAAAAATACAGTGCAAAGTGGCCTGAGTTCGAGACTCTCAAATTACTACCTCAATTATAAAATGAATTTATATTGCTTTGCGAGCATGATTTACACACATTCACTACCATGTGTATTTCTTTTTTTTGCTTTCGCTCTTAATTTCTTCAAAAATTTGTATGAATAAAGAGTACAGTGAAATCTATTCCACAACTAAATAATATTTGTTGCTTTATTTATTATACTGTTATTTTTGTTTTTTGTTTTTGTGTGTGTTCTCCCTTACTTAAAGCACTTAGGGGAAATTCCAGTAATAAAGATATTAAAATATAAACAGAAATATATTATTACAGTATTGACATATACTGGTATAAATTTAGGAATTTTTAACAAATAAAAATTAGATAAATTTTTATATTCATTATGAGTTCAAATGTCTTACTACGTCATATGTAGTGCAGCGTGACAGCGTGCATTAACAAAGTAGACATTTGGGTTCACCAAAAAACATTTAATTACACATTTCCGAGTTTGTTGTTATTTTTGTTCAATGTGTGAGAGAAAGAGAATCAATTTACGCCACATAGTGCTTTCGACAAGCCCTGGTGTACATATATATATATATATATATATATATATATACATATATATATATATATATTAATATTAATATATATTAATATATATATATATATATATATATATATATATATATATATATATATATATATATATATATATATATATTAATTCCCATAACATTGCATTAAGGAATCTTATATATATATATCCTTATCTTATATCTTACTCCTTATCCTTAATGCAATGTTATGGGAATTAATATATGTATATATATACATATATTATATATATAATATATTATATTATATATATAATATATATATATACATATATTATATATATAATATATGTATATATATATATATGTATAGATATATGTGTATATATATATATATATATATATATATATATATATATTATATATATATATATATATATATATATATATATATATATATATATATATAAAGAACATGAGGACTTCTCTCAGTCAATGAACCGCATCCGATTCTATTCTCATTGACCTACAGTTTAACGCTGGCTCCGAATGGCATTTATGCTCATAACCAGTTACTACCTAATGTTATGAGGTGATACCGCTGCCGAAAAACTTTTTCCTTTTTTTAAATGGTCTGGTCTGATATTGAACCGACGACCTTCTGGTTGGTAGTCGGGTGTCTTACCTACCATACCACAGCGGTACATATACGCTATAGATAATTCTCAGCTAGATAAGGCTCAAAAGAGCTTATCTGTTCAAGTATGTAATATTAATATAAGTAAATACATATAATTATATTTTTAGTTATTTAAAAAATTCTAAATAACTTTCTCTATTATGGCGTTTTCTTTTCTGGAAAAATTTTTGCGGTTCTTTTGGTCTTTGCCATAAAACGTAGGCCAAAATTAGGAAATACAAAAATTTTTTAAACGCAACATTTTAAGAAATAAACACAGCATTCTTTCATTTCATTAATTTTTTTAAGAAAGGAACAAAAAAAGATAGGAAAACAAAATGCAACATTTTTTTCAGAAAAGAAAACACCATTTGAAATAAGTTTACAGTATTATAATTTTTATGTGTATTTATTTATTTTTATTATTTTCAATTCTATCAAAAACTGCTAAAGTTATATTAATAAGAATATTATAAAATACTTAAGATAAAACTTTAGTTTTGTACATTTATGAAGCATACGTACATGTAATTTTATTTTTGTATAAAAAATTAAATTTAAAGTTTTGTTATCGAAGATGTACACTTTAAATAGATAAACTAATTCATAAAATAAAATTATTAATAAAAATAAAGTATAGAGTTATTCATTTAAAAGAATTTTTACTTTCCTTTGCTTAGAACTGCCTTTATCCACAGACCAAACGCAATGTTTTCTAAAAAGTACTATTAAAAGGAAGTCTAATATCTCCAACCTGTTGCGAAGACAATTATCATCAAAACCTTCTGCAGTCGATCATTTACACGACTCAATAATAAAAGATTTTATACTAACTCCTTATATTTCATCCTTAAACATATACAAATCTGATGGAGAAACTAAATTTCCAAAATCCTTTCATCTCTGGCAATTCTTAAACAATATAAAACGTCCGCTTGGTGCTGTAAGTACTTCATCACATTTTTTGATTTCTTTACAACACTTTTCACATTGTACTTTTGGAACAACTTTAAGAACCACGCATCAAACTAATTGTCTTATAAGGGCCATTTCGACATTTAGACGAGCAATTATCAAAAACGTCTTCCAAAAAATAATCTGCATAAATATGTTAATCAAACACAACATCGCATGTTTCGCTTGGATTTAATTCGTTATGTTCCGTAGACGTTTTCACTTGTTCAAAATCGGTATCAATTTCCATTGCTACAATTTGTATTGTCTCATCTTAGTTCGATTCACACTTACTGGACGAGTTCGACTGAACAATTTTAGACACCATAATTTTTGCCAAAATATTATTAAGTTCGGCTACAGAGCGTAGTTATTTAAATCTCCTTTTTGTCGCAATACTGAAAAAGTATTTTCCAATTTTGTTTATTTGATTAAGGGCTGCTGTCATAATAAAGTAGACGTCATATCCTTCCTTAAAAGTTTATTTTAAAAATAAAAGAAATGAGTTTAGTAAGCTTCATCCCGCTTAGAAAGAAGGCACGTTTCTTTTCATCAACAAACTCCACTCTGTCCAAGTATTTAAGAAATGTTTGTTTAAATCTATGACTCTTATTGTTGACTTGAACTGCAGATCGGTAACAATTATCCGCATAGAGCGAATCGCTATTAAAGCAATCAAAAATGTTATAATCTTTTTCTATAAACTTTGCCGTTAACAATGCCAATTTTGTTGAACTTGTCTTAAATGTTGAGGTTTCGACTATGGTCCTAATGAAAGCGTTAATTGTTCTACTAAAAATGTCTGTTGACGCGCATTTTTTCAAAGGACTTAGGCAAAATGTGTTGCTGTGTCAATTTTGGGCACATTTCAGTTTTTGCATTTATCTCCATCTCGTACAGTTCTTTAATTAGTTAAAAACTGGCATTTCCATCCTATGTTTTTAAGTCGCACTTCATCTATCGGTTTAGAAAGACTTCAAAAAATCTGGAAAATCATACATACAAAACACTTTTTGTCCATTAATTTCCAAAAAGCTTTTCCAAAGATATCCCAAAATTAAAGAAGCATTTTCTTTTTGTTAACCTCTGATCACACGCTAGGACATACATTTTTATACTAATGGTTTCTAAAATTCCTTTGAAAAATGCATACCTGGTTTAAAATGTTACATTTTTTAATAGAAATTTTTTTAAAAACCTATTTCAGGAAAAACCTGAATAGTTACTTGTTTGATTTTCCATTAAAAACTACATTTTATGAATGGAATATTCAATTCAGTGCTGATCCCCGTATGTTTATCCGTACAAAAACAAAAAAAACATAGTTTACTATACAAAGCAAAGAAGTCTTCCAAAAACTTCTAAAATTTTAAAATAAGCAATTGAAAGCATACGCCACAAAAAACTTTTTTTCCAACACACATGCAAACTTACATGTTTTATGTGCATCCATACTAAAGACGTGCACAGTTACAACTGTTTCTACAAGTTTCTGTGTGTTTACTGAAGTGAGTGCGTATTGATGAGTGGTTAAATGTTTCTGTTATAAGTTGGTATTGTTATAATTTGTAACAGTTTAAGTGTAAGTGGATAAAGAGAGAATGAGAGAAAGATATTTGTTTTCTTATATTTCGCATAAGCAAATACCAGTAGATAACGATGGAATACAATAAATAACTTATTGTACGATGCAAATAAAAATTCGGATATATGATTTATAAAAACTGTACCAACAAATCTTTTTTATTAATTCAGGTAAACTTAACAATTTTTTCAGGTAACAACAACAATTGAGTCTTTTAAACTTAAGTATACTAGGTGTTATATAATTAAAACTATAAATAAAAATAAGAATTAAATTCAAATAAACACATATGTATGTATCTATATATATGTACGTAAAACACATAATTTTTTATTAGTTATGTATGTACGGTGTTTTGAATTTTAAATAACAATTAGTTCTTAGAATTTACGTTCACGATTACGTTTATCTGTTATTACTGCCCGGGCAATTGAAAATATTCGTTCTGCTGGTATAGCGAATATGCCGCAACTCAGCTTGTATAACATTGGAAATTCACTTAAAATTAAATTCATTTATCAGGGGTGCATTAGTATTTTTATATTATGGGTTGGTTAGAATTAGATCCTTCTATTGGCTGTACATATTTTTCAAACAATGTATATATGTATTTTTGATGATATTTCAATGTTTGAATTAGAAATAGAAATGTCAGTTAAACAAGGAAGCAACAAAGTTTTGCACTTGGTTATATTTGTTCTTCTAAACTAAATTGAGTAAGCCGATTAGCAGGCGAAAATAAAAATATATCTAATTTATGATAAATTGTGTTATTGCTGTCTACTAACGAAATTAAGGCGTCGTGTAATTTTTCTTTAAATTCTGATATAAAACTAGGTTCGTCCTTATTGGTAGTATCACATATGTATGGCTTTTAAGTTACGTACATGTGGGTGAACTAAATGAATTGTTTGAAAGGAACTGCCTTCAAGTTCTTTTGAGACATCCATGAAAGGTTTAAGAACTGCTATTGATTGATCTAAGTGATAGGTGTGAAACATTTTAATGATGTTAAGTCCCAATCTAAGCCAGATTTCTTAACAAATTTAACCAGATTGGATGATGTTGTTACGATTTCATCAATCTGTTCCGGTGTCTTAATATATTTTTCTATTGTATTGTAACGAAGGTGACTTATACAGTTGATATTTTCTTAGTTTTTCTTGTTATATTTGTATACATGTTTGCACAGTTTGCATGCAACAAAATTGATTAGCTTAATATCAGTTTCGTCTTTAATATATCCAAAGCATTCTTATCGCTTCGCTCTATCTTTTCAATAATTTTGTATATATTCGACAAAATTTTTTCTTTTATATCACTATTATTCATATCTAAAAATGTTTTATTTTAGTCTATTTATTTCCACACCAATTTTATACAGTACCTTATTTGTACAGTATCCAACTTATTTATATTGCACTTAATACACAAATTTACTCAACAATTTTTTTTACGCCTTAACACAACTTTACAAATAAGTACACACAGCAGCCTTGACACAGTATTATAAACTCACCTGAGACAACTCTAAAGGCACTAATGTGGTGTATCTTTTTTAGGCATATTTTATTTTCGTAATAATATTTTCTTACAGCAACTCACCAAAGTTAAAGACTATATATTTATATATATGTTGCACTGCACTGTATTTAGCTTCCAGCACAAAAATCAGACTGGGAATTATTAAATTTTCCACAAGAAAGTAAGTTATTATTGTTCTCTTTGAAAGATTGCTAGTGTAGAACAATATCGCGAAAAAGAGAATAAGTTGAAACATACATACGTATATATGTACGTACATTTGTACATAGGTATATGTGTTCCAGCTTATTCTCTATCTCACGATATTGCTCTACTCTAGCACATGCGTATGTACATAGGTAAAAAATTGTGTAATGCATTGGTAACAGCTGTATTTTGCGGACTTTACCCAAGCATTATCAAGTAAAGTGTTAATTTGTATGGTTCTTGGTATTAAAAAAAAAACTTAAAATATGGAAACTTTTATGGTTGAGAAAATCCCACACAAAAGATATATGCTGTTTTTTCTTTTGTACTTCATTATGCACTTCATTATCAGGTAGCAGACTTGCATTTTCCGGACCATGGCTATGGGTAAAAAATATTTGAATAATAAGAACATATAGTATGTTATGTATTTTATTTTTATGGTTGGAAATCCCGAACAAGACACTTTTTTATTAAAAAAAAATACATTTTTTCGTCATTCAATACTTATTTGTGAAACAGAAAAGATAAATTGGAAATAATAAAAATAAGAAAAATGTGAAATTGTATTTATAACTAAATTAACTGAAAATTAACACAGAAGTACCATCAGTTGTACCTATGCATGTCTTGAATATAAACACGAAGTTTTTGCTTTCCCTCTTTACTTACCCTCCTCATCATAAGCTCAATTTTTTTTGTCAATTTCATATGTACTCAGTGCAACATCTTTGTATATTTACAGTCTTTGCTTGTATATTTGCTTCACCAATAATATTTAAAAAAATATTTATGGTTACACCAGTTATTTGAGAAGAAAAATATTGATAACATATTCAATGCAATACAATAAACAACTGCTTATGTTTTTAAGAGTATAGTGTGTATGCAATAGCAAAACCATACAATATTTGTTACACTCATTCTCTCATTTATGTATACATATGTATGTGAAAAAAAAAATAAAAATTTAAAAAAAAACAGTCGAACTTCTATAAATTGAACCACCATTATCCAGAAAGAACTTCAACTTCGGGAATTAAATTTAAAAATGTTCCAAATTAAACAAACAACAACTACTTTGAATACCAATATATTTTTATTTATCACCAAATGACTTTAAGCTATTTGTAATTTTGTAAAGGACTATATATTTATTTACTAAAATACGGAATAATTTTTGACTTAATTTGTTCACATTTCCTTTGAGCAAAAAGTTAATCTAATTTGTGTAGTGCTTTGCGTTTTCATTTGTATTTAAGAATACATTTAAAGTCTTAAATGAATCGTTTATAACTTGTCTGGACGGTTGTCAGTTCCCTCACCTTCGTCCCCATCGCTATCTACTGTTTCTCCAGAGTGCGGTTCTGATTCGAGGACATATTCATCAATATCTTCATCAGTTAGAAATTCAGAAGTAATCAATTCATTTCCATGTCCAAAGAACAGTACAACTTATAGATTCTTCATCATTCAAATGTAGCCAGGCATCATAGTTATCTTTTAAAACATTTTCGTTTTCGTTAAAATCATTTAATAATACCAAAGATATGTCATCTTCTTCGTCCCACACTGAATCCTGTCCAAATCCAGACTTTGTAAAGCAGTTTGAAATTGTCTGGCTAGTGACATCAATATCCCAAGCTCATGATAAATGGTGAATGCATTCTAATATCGTGTTTACAATTTCCTTCAATTCGAACTTTAGCTTCTTTTCAAGAGGATGTAATTTTTTAGAAATAACCCGCATGTGGCGGTTTCATGAATGATCCTCTTGATGAATGTAGGATCGGATTCACACGGTACGACCTCAACACGGTCAAAATTGTAAATAATTGCCAACACACATTGAGCTCTAGATGTATTCTTGGCTACGTAACTTTTGCAAATGTCAAGTTATGACGCTAAGATTTAGCGTGAATATCAACAACAGATGTACCAACTTAACAAAAGAAAAAAAAAAAAAACTCAACGGAACGATGCGACAACCACAAGGGGGTTATTCTGAAAACTTTTTGACCAAGCTTGTTTACTGTTCACACAAATAGGAAGATTGCCATAAAAATACGGTCTTTGTTTTTAATGAAATGTGTACTGACTTTTTTTCTGTTATGTTCTAATTTCAAATCTGGCAACCCTAATGGTATATAAAACTTAAATTATATTTTTTTTCGTTTCATGATTCGGGGGAAAGATAAAAGGGATAGAAAACACAACCAAAAGAATTAAGAATTTACGCTCAGCAAATAAAAATAAGAGAGCATAATAACAAAATATACATAAATGTATGTATGGATTATAGGCGTGCAAGAGTGTAACTTAAAGTATTGTCAAAACAAATATACATATCTGTTATAAAAAAATATATTGGTATTCAAAGTAGTTGTTGTTTGTTTAATTTGGAACATTTTTAAATTTAATTCCCGAAGTTGAAGTTCTTTCTGGATAATGGTGGTTCAATTTATAGAAGTTCCACTGTTTTTATTAAAATTATTATTTTTTTTTCGCATACATATGTATGTACATACGTATATAAATAACTTGAAATTAATAAAAAAAGACAGAGAAATGTTATTTTTATTAGTTTTTACCCAGTAGTACAAAAGTTATTAAAAATTTAAATTCACCCGATTGTGTACTATCATAACAGTAAGAAAAATTTAAATAAAATTTTTAAACATTTACAACTAGTATCCGATTCGTATTAGACTTATTTCCAACCTATTGTAAAATTAAATGTTTATCAGAGGCACAAAACAAAGTCCTCTTGCTTGCATCCGATTCTCAACACAATATAAAATTAAACGTAAATTAGAAGTAAAATTTGGATGACTTAGTAATGTATAAGATTGTTATTGTAGTTTTGATTATGAATTTTGTTTGTCTTTTTCTGCTATTTTGCCAATTGTCTGTTCTTAAATCCAAACTAAAATGGTTAAAAGAAAAGTATGTTTTAAAGTGCAAGTGGACTAACTGTGTGCGTGGTGTAGTATATGGAACAGTCTATATGGAATCAATTATGGCCTATAAGCTGGATTTTCATTATTGAATTATTTTTTTTTTAATAAATAAAATGAAAAAATAAATATTTGACAGTTATAATCTATCCAACCTTCACTTACAATGTTTGTTCCATCGGACTCATCTGACTGCATAGACCAACGCTGTGCAAATGTATATAGTAATTGTATATAAACTTTTTATGGGTCTCACTTACATTGTCAGCGGTCTCGGATCGAAGATGTATGAATGTGGTAAAAATAATACTGGGTGTGTTTATTATTTGATTTAAAAAGAGAACATTTGTTCACATTATGATAGAGTTACCGATAATCCGCTACAATTTGAACTATCAATTGCATTTCTTCTTCATTCTTATATAAAACTAAATTAAAATCTTTCATTAGCTTAACTGCTCGTTTTGCCGAATCATTTCCAACTTTCATATTTTCACCGATAGTAAGGCCAAGTTTGGGATATTTTTTCAAAAAGTCCGTTGGAATACCAAACCTTTGAAAAAGTGATTTTTGCAATCTAAAATATTCGATATTCTTGTTAACTTGTCATGCATAGAGGCTTCTGCTGCAACTGGTGCTTGTATCCGTTTTTTAGGTACTCGCTTACAACAAATATACAAATATCTTTAAAACAGTTTAAATTTAATTGTCATTTTAAATTCATTTCAAAATAAGTACAACTTGAGGCAATAAATAGCTTTCGACATCTAACGATCAGGAAACACTATACTCAATTGAAGAAGTTCTCTATAATCATCACGTTATTGTTTTATTTTTTCAAGACTTTGAAATGCAAATTTAATAATCTCAGATACACTTCCAACTACAGCTCACTTTCTGATCTTCAATACCAGTCAAAAAGTTACTTAGTTTTCTCAATTTTTTTTAAGCGTCTGTAAATGTGCTTAGTAACTGAACAGTAGACCCTGATAATTTTTGAATGTTTTCATCAAAAACACTTCTTTAAATAAAATCTAAATATTAGAATAAATATTTATATTAGAATATAAATTTTACTGCTTCAAGTCCTCATTTTTTTGCTATAAATCGTTTTTTTTTTTTTTGAGTTGTCTGGATGGAAGTTGAAGTCTTTTTTTTATTATTTTTGTTAAACATCCGATACCACAATTAAATTTTTCCTTCGTCATGTCCTCTGCTGGGGCTCGAACCTTGGTCGTTTGTATTGTTATGCGTGCGCTCTAACCACTACACCACGCCAACCCATAAATCGTTTTAGCTCAGTTTTAATAATTAGTAAACGGTAATAAACTTAATTGAGCTCTAGATGGCGCAATAAATTTCAATTGACATATTCTCGTAATTTAAAAAAGCTATCACTTGATCAGAATTTAAAGCCAAAATTTTGTTTGTGCTGTAAAATTATTTTGGAGCACAAAATATCTAAATATACTCTAATGAGGTTTAAAATTCTCTTTAAATCTAAAAAATGTCGAAAACATGTTCTCGAAACTTAGTATGCAAAAATTGCTGTTATGAGCAAAATATGTATATTTCTGGTTTTCCTGGTTACAATAGTCATAGTAAATATCATAGTAAATATCAACATTTACAAGTCTTCTTGGCATTCCAGCACTGGTCCTGGAGCAGTACTTTTCGATTTTGAGCATCCATTGGTTTACCTTTTCAGTGTGGCTTATCGTACGGTTTGTCTTGGTGGAAGGTTGCCAATGTAACGCCAATCTTTAAAAAGGCTGTGGCTAATTAAAGCAATTTTAGTTTTATGATGTAGGAAATTAATTGCTAGTTCACTTTATCACTGAGAACTAGTTTGCTAAGAAAAAAGAAATAAAAAAAATTAACTTGGCTTTGATGGAATATATTTCATACGCAGGTTACCTAAAGACCGATTTTAACCAAGATATGATCTTCTGAAATTTAAAAATGGTCGAGGACTAACTCTGGTGTAGGGTAAGAAGCCATATGTTAACCATGAATTTACTTATTTTATGTCATTCTCTTATAAATGCATCCTCTTGGTATTAATAAAATCAGTCAAAAAGTGGGCATACAAAGTATATAATGATTTTTGTCTATCTTGAGAATGGTAACAAATGACTTCGTAGTCAATACAAATCATCAGACAAAAAATGGGAGAGATTGAATAAATGGGCGTGGCGCCTTCTATTTATACTAAATATGGAATCTTTTATATGTGGAGAACAGCAATTAAACTTTCGCTAATTATTCACATCAGCCAAAAACGTGGAAGATTGGATAACGGGTATTGAACAATGCACATAAAATAGTACATTTAATATAAATACGTATTATTAATAAAAATGGTTCATTTTGTTATGGATTATCAATCTCTTTGTTAAAAAAAAATTTGGTATCAAACAATGGTTTATCTTGTCTGGTATGGTGGAGTGAAAAAAGTCAAATTTTTTGTTTTAATTTTTTAAATCTCCTGTATTGTTAATCGAGAACCCAAAAAAAGCCTAATCCATGCAAAAAATCAAAACCTTACGACTTTATTTTGTGGTAGCGCACGAAAGGTGAAGTTTGAAAAGAAATACAAGGTATATATACTTTAGGAAGTGATACTATTTTCCTGATAGAGGCTAGCTAGTTGATACAAGTAGTCTAATAAAAACTTAAAGCAATTTTTTGAATATTGTTTTTTAAGTTTTAACCCTTTTAGAGTAAGTGCGTATTGTTTTTTTAAATTATAACCCTTTTAGAGTAAGTGCGTTGAGTTTTTTTTCTGCAAGCTACTGTACATTCAAACATATGTATGTAATTATAGATGTATATAAACACAAAACAAATAAAAGTTTTTTATTACCGTCATGAAATTGATCGGATGTATTTCCTTCCAATTTTCGTTTTCTCATATGATTTGCAAAATGAGATATTAAGGCATCTATCATTGGCGCTTGTTTAGAGAATATTTGCATTAATTTTGATATTTGTACTCCATTTTCCACAGCATCAAACTGAAATGAAAAATATATATATTTTTGTAATAGATTTATAACAACCAATAGCAAAAAATTTCTAATACCTGAAGAAATATACAAGTCTGACATTCAGGATCATTTGTAGCACTTGGTTTAGCAAAATCCCATGAAAGTTCTTCATAACGTAATCCGAGTAGCAGAGTCTATGAAAGTCAATTTTATAAGACAAAATTATTTTCTGTAGAAATGCCAAGTACATACACATTCGACCGGATCTATTATAAAAACACCGCGTTCATTAACCGCAACCAAAACTTCAACATCTTTATGATTGACCAAACTCATTAGACCCCGAACAGGCTGTTCAACTTGACCATGAAAAAAAGCAGCTCTGTAATTAGAGACACCAATATACATACATACATATATGCATTTGTAAAAAGACTATAACATAAGAAAATAATTATTTATATACCCATAGAAAGGAAGAGCCCAGCAGAATTCCAAATATTTACGCATTAATTTACGTGTCGTTGCTGTTTGTGGAACTCGTTTAAATTGCTCTAATAGCCTAACTTCTGCAGAATTTTTACGGCTAACTGGAAGCCAAGACCAACTTGAGCTTTTGGCAACATGTTGAGGTAAAAATCTTAATTGATTTTCTCTGAAATAGTTATTTATATGATTTTTTTATATGCGTGTTCTTTTAAATTCAATATTCTTACCTAAAAAAACTAATAGTGTGTGTATGGGAATTAAAGGGGCCCAGTTCTATGCGAGCTTGTATGCCTCCCAACATAAGTGAATGCACAGACTCCATAATATATCTTCCAGACAAAACATTGTGCTTAGCTTCTTCGTATAACAATTCTAATATCCGATGATCTCTGTTTAAAACGTTACACAAAATATAATGTGAATTTGCTTGTTTAACATTATATTATACCGTTCGAGTTAAAAAGTATTATATTTGAAAAGGATAATGAAAAAATCGTCTGAAAATGTTTTTTATAACCTTTTTTTTTTTAATCCAAAATATATATATATATTTTTTTTTTTTGATAAAGCTTTTATTCTTTACCTTTGCTTCAATGTACTCGTATGACAAAATCCGATTTCGATATGAGAATATTTCATTTAATGTAAAAGCTTAACGAATTGTTAAATGAGCAGTGTACATAATACATACACAGAAAGAATACCTTAAAGAATAGCGTAAGTCGACTTAAGCTACTCTTACTTATCGACACAGATTTACCTTATGTTATTTAGAGATAATCTCGGAAAAATCTTCTATTTAAAAACCCTAGTCGTATTCGATGATCGCTTCTTCGAATCTTGTCTTTTGTAATATTAATCTGTGTCGGGAAGTGAGAATAGCTTAAGTTGTCTTAAGCTACTCTTCCACATGGACTTAGATATATTACATACAATTTTTTGCATTGATGATATACCTACATACATATGTATGTACGTACATGCATGGTAAATCAAAAATACAAATTATAATCTCCTAAAATTGAAAAATAAGCCGTAAGAGTACTCACTTTATTTTTTCTTCATCGCGTTTAGAAAAAAACACGTTACGTTTTAACATGATCATTGGCTCGTCATATTTTTTTTCGATTGGATTGCCATGGCTAAACTTTTCTAATAAATTAGGCCATGCAACTCGAACCACATACGGTCTATGATGCGACTTTAATTGAATTTCAAGTAGCGCACTTGTCATCCACAGACCAAATATACTTTGCGCGAGTAACTTGTTTGCTATTCCCAATTCCTCACAACCCAACGCAGCGGCTAACATAACCTGCGAGGGACATTGCGCAGTTCCTTCTATCTCCATATGTACAGCGACTCTTGACATTAAATAGACGCATGTTGGTATCACCTGAAATTTTGTGTTATATACATATATTTTGTGTTATATATATGTTATATATTATATATATGTATGTATATATATATATATATATATATATATATTTAATATATAAATACATATATTACATATATACATACATATATATATATACACATATACATATATTACATATATACATATATATATATACATATATATGTAATATGTGTATATATATATATATATATATATATATATATATATATATATACATATATATGTAATATGTGTATATATATATATATATATATATACATATATTACATAAATATATGTATATATATATATATGTATATGTATATATATATATATATATATATATATATATATATATATATATATATATATATATATATATATATATATACATATATATATTATTTAATTTAGTTATACACTCATTATCATATAAAGAAAATATCTTACATTTTGTAGGGGTCTAGAAATTGATGTACTATTTTTGACTCCGCTTGTATAGGTTCCGTTTGATGTTGATGGAGCATTTCCAATAGAATCGTTTGTAATTCGTGATATATCCGTTGAATTATTAACTTTCGATTGATTTACCAAATAATTGTTTGCGTTTGTATTTTCAGCTTGATATTAAAAGTATACAGATTTAATACATATTATACATACATATATGACTATATATAAATGATCATTGCTCAAGACGAAATAGATTTTTTACATACTTACATACATACATATATATTAAGACATTTTTAGGCGGTATGAAATATTGATTAATGAAATAATACCCAATTTAATTAATTTAATTCTACTTTCTATTGGGAACAGCATATATATATTATTTCTAAAATGTATTTTTTTGTCCGTTGCAAATATCTCCCGTATTACTGCATCATAATTTATGATTGGTGATTCATTTTAAAAATACATTTCTACTTTAATGACGAACAATAATGAAAAGTCTTGTAGTTACTGTTTTCGTTAAAAAAATTTCTTTAAATCCCTAAGGTTTATAGTTTTTTGTATTACAGTTTAACATAACATATTTTGTTATTGCAAAAACTGTTCTTGGTAATATTGTTGTCGGCTATGCAGTGTTTATTTTGTGAAATGTGTTAATACAGTGATGCTTAATGTATAGTGTCAAGTGATGCCAAACTTTAACAGTTAAAGAGGTTTCAAAAAAATCAGCACATAAATAACGCCTAAACATCGTGTCTTTTATAGCAAAACAAGAGATTGTTTTAAAAAAAGGTTTTCTGTCATAACTATCATCATAATCCTCATATATATTATTCCTTAATATGGTTGCTAGATTCTTGAGAGGTAAAACGAGTACATTCAAATGAAAAAAGGCATAAATACCAAAAAAGTACATTTGTAAGTGTCCAACTGAACTATTTTTTCTAACTATCATTAGTCGTTTTTTCATAACAATCGTCATCATCATACATCTTGTATGTCAAAGGTGTTTTTTGTCGGTTGGAAATACCTTCCTCACTACTACATACATGTTGCCGGTAATGCATTGTTTATTATATCAAGTGTATTAATACAGGTTTGCTTAATATATACTGTCGGGTTATATGAAACTCTAATGGTTAAACGGTGTCGTAATACTGAGCCGTATCATATATAGGAACAGATGATGTCAAACTTTTTACCAGTTGCATGGACAGGCATTGCAGTTAATCTCCTATCAGAGGCTCGAACATCGTATTCGCTTCCCTGTCTTAGACACGTCCGTTTCATAGTTTCGCTCTTACACAAAGGATGCATTTCTCCTTCTTAAATCAGATCTCATCATTTGGGATGATATTTCAATGGTACATAAACATGCACTAAGCGTTGTCGATTGCCTTTTAAAGAATATTATGAATAATAATTTCCCATATGAAGAAAATAAAACAGTTTCGTGGAGATTTTCGCAGATGTTACTATATGAAATAGAACAACCATTCTTGAAAATACAGTAAAAAGGTCGCTCCTATGCTCTTATGGTTAAACTCATAAGTTGACTAAAATATAAAATTAAATGCTTCTCATTTTACGGAATGCTTGCTAAATTTGGGTAACGGTGACTTAGAAGCTCCAAGTTATAATAACGAAGCATTCATTTACAATCCCGAAGCATCGTTATTGTAATTTTTACGTGAGATAAATCATTGAACAAAATGTTTTTAAATTTTACTCAACGTAAATTTTGTTCCAAAAAGTCAATAATTATACAAAAATTGATGAACATTTACTTCCAATTTGTTACTTGGAGAGGAAAAGATTTGCTTTAGTTCTAATTGTGAACAGGGGGAAACAGGTAATAAATGTTCAGTTGTACCCATCAGAATTTTGAAGTATATGAAATCCACCCGACTTAATTCCTCTCAAATTGATTTTAAAGAATTATGCGTTCATAATTTTAATTAAAAACCTTAATGCTTAATCTTAATGAAAAAATTATTCAATAAAACTGTACTTAAACTCGAATTAACTTTATACCTTCTGATCCAACTGTGTCTTTTCGGATGATATGAAAAAATTCCTATTAAAGTTGCCTTCACTATGACTATTAATAAAGCATAAGATCAAACTTTTCTAAATTGAGGATTGTATTTACCAGAACAAGTTTTTTTCATGGACAATTATACGAAGATTTTCACGAGTAAGTGCGTTTAAAACTATTTTTGTTTCTATTAAAGATTTGTACGGGCAAAAGAATACAATAATCACGTCATAACCTCAAAGATTGTTTACAAAGAAATGTTATAAAATTATTTAAACATTTGTTCCGACAAACGAAAACGCTAGAAATTTGGCGTTTTCAAACCGCTAGAGTTTACTGAAACGATTTGGTCTATTTTCTTTAAACTACGCTTTAAAGAGAAAGTGTATATACTTTGATATAAATATCAACATTATATATGTATATACTAAGAATTAAATAAGTTTTCCTTTTATTTAAAGAAAAACTTTCAACATTTATTCACGATTTTAATAAAAGAAATATGCTATATGCTATTTACAAATTTGTCAATTGTGTGGCTTTATTGTTTATTGCCATTTTAGCACGCACAAACTCTGTAGGCACATTAATTTAAAATGTATTTCTTTGCTTATGTTTTGTTATAATAAAATATATGTTTTTAATGTTCAAACACAACTTTTAAGATATAAAAACGTCAGCAAATCCCATGGTTCTCAGAGCATGTTGAAATGTATGCACAGCCCGAAGAGCTGGCAACACTATCATCAGTCACTGTACATTGAAAAGAACAGTTATCATTGCAGAACCCCTCCAGAAAACTTACAAATAAGTGGAAAAAAACTCGCGAACTTCGTTTGGTATTTGCCCAAATGCATATTAAAAAAGGAGTTGATTTGTTGAAGCCAGTTTTGTTCACTGACGAATCTAATTATTACATGTTTGTAAATGATAGGAGAGATAAAGTGTAGCGAAAAATGATGACGTTGTATCAAAGAATCGGAAACTAGAGTGGCTACGAAAAGAGTTGAAAGGCTCTTTAATAGAGCACAAAAATCTGGGTACTTAGAGCACTGGGGGGACTATAAGAATTCTCTAAGGGCTTATAAAAATGGCCTTAGAGCTGCTAAAAGGGACTCATAAAGAGCGTGTTCTACAACAATTTTGAAACCATCAACGACACTAGGCTGCGGAAGATTTTGGCAACGACCATTTTCGTACCTAGTGTGTTGAGGAGAACTGATGGGTCATGGACCAAGTCCGAGAGGGAAACTCTCGAGTTACTCGTGAATTCTCATTTTCCACCAACCCTAACTCGGATACGCTGGTCCTGACTGAACAACCATGTCTGGATTATACTACCATTATATCGCTTAAAGCTATTAAATGGGCAATTACAGGTTTTCAACCGTTCAAGTCCCCAGGACCAGACGGAATATACGCGGTCTTTTTACAATATCTGGGGCAGGATCTTTTGAACTTCCTCTGAATGGAGTAGAGTTATTGTTGTTTTCATACCGAAGGCTGGGCTTAACTCTCACAATTCTCGTATGAATTACAGATAAATTAGTCTCACCTTCTTTCTAATAATGACTATGGAGAGACTCATTGCTATTAATCTGCGTCTGAGCATAGCCGACAGTCTCCTTTGACAGCATACATACAACAGAGGAAGGTCAGTAGAGACCGCCTTACACACCCTGGTGCACACGATAGATAAACCTTGACACAACGAGAATATACGCTGGCTGCCTTCTTGGATATAGAAGGAGCCTTCAATAATATAGAACTAGGGGCCAGGGTGTACTAACCAGGCTGGGGGTACAGAATAACCGGGTGAACTGGATAGCAAAATTGCTTCACGGAAGGATTAAATGGATAGGAAGGTGAACAACGCAAGGGGGTGTGCTTTTCACACTTCTATGGTATCTTGTGATGAATTAAAAGGTAGGATGGGAGGCAATTGCCTATAAAGATGACGTTGTTTTAACAATTTCGGGCAGATTTGTGGATCTTATTAGAAACATAATCCAACTTGCCCGACGGAAGGTTAGTGAATGGGCATCTGGCCATGGCTTGGGACTAATTCCCATAGAAATTGAGGTGGTACTCTTCACCCGAGGATACAAACCTTCACCTTTTCGGCTTTTAAGGTTGAAAAATGTTAGCCTTGAACTTAGCGAGGAGCTCACTTTCTGGAGCTAATATTGGATAGCAAGCTGTCCTGGAAGCCTAATATATACAATAGGGTAAAGAAGGACTTCATTTGCCTCGACACTTGTAATAAAATTCTGAGGAGAAATCAGACCGAGGATGACTCGGATATACACGACTGTGGTAAGACCTATTTTGACCTATGGATTCCTTACAAGGTAGGAATCCCTTCGCAAGACGTCTAATCTTGGCCTAACAGGCGGGTACAAATATCCGCTTGCATTATTATCACTGGGGCATTAATTGCTACACCCACATCGGCGATGGAGGTAATCCTACATTTCATGTCAGTGGTGCGACTCAAATGTGGATCACTCAAAAGTCCGAACAAGTTTAGGAGTTTCTTGGAGAAGTGACTACACAATACCGCAATATCACTTCTTAATGAAATTCCGGACTACGATTTCGAACAAGAAGGAAGGGCGAATAGTGTGATACACCTCAGTAAAGATTCTGATCAGATCTTCACGAATGGCTCCAGGTTTAATTGAGCGGTGGAACATAACTCACTCTATAAGGTTACCTGACCAATGCAGCGTTTTTCAAGCGGACTTGTCGGCCATACGAGCTACTTTGCTATTCACAGGAAAAGCAGCGTCTCCAGGAGAGACAGCATTATTTCGGATAGCCAGGCGTCTGTGAAAGCTCTGGGATCTCACGTGTTGACTTCAAGAACGGTTATAGATTGCCACAGATCTCTCACAGTGAGATCAGGCGATTGAGCTCAAGGAGTTACCGGGCACGGACATTAATCTTATTGGTTATATTCTGAGTTCTTGATGGTTCCGCGTATAGAGGGATGACGATCTATTGTGGTATCACAGCGGGCCTTCTTGACCTACGTGTGTCTTTTTTTGGGTAAGCCACTTCTACTTACTTAACGACTCAAATCAGAATCTGTTTTATATATTTTAAGACTGGCTTTACAAAATCCATAAAAAATCAACAACAAAATTTTTACAACAACTAAAGTTATACAACAAAAATGAAAAAACCTCAATTTTTACGCGTTAAAAATTAATATACAGGGCAAAAAGTTATGCGATAAGAAAGAAAAAAGTATAAATATCTGGCAAGTGCTATAATTTTTCTGATAGGTGCTATCGAGGACAACAAGAATCTGATTTAAAAATTTTCACAACACCTCCAAAAACCTGAGTTACGGGTAAAAAACGATTTTCGTACTTTCGTGCACTTAAAAGTTAATAACTTAGTCAAATATTAACCTATTTTAAGATTCTTGAAGAGTTTGTAATGAAAAGGAACAAAGATATTAAATGGTGTATAATTTACTTAAGTAAACTTAAGCAATCTGTGTTTATTTCTTAAATAATCACATTTTTATTCAATAAATGATAAAATTTCTAAGTTTAGAGTCTTTTTTACACGCTATTTTATATAGGACTAGTACTATTTTTTGGATTTATTAAAGTAGTATGTTTAGTTATGAATAAAATGATACCTTCTTTTTAAAATCGGGCTTTAATTGACGGAGTTAAAGCAACAACAGCTCTGTTCCTCTTTATTCCAAATCCGCCAAGAATCTTAAAATCGGTTAATATCTGCAGTTATGGTTGCTATTTTCTACAATGGTCCTCTGTGCTTTGGGTAGAGTGGCTAAGCACCGCCTTTTTAAACCTTTTAAATCTATGGTTGTTATTTGGCACGATGAGCACACGTTTATTTATCCATAATATTTACATTTTCGTTTTAACTAAATTACATATTTAAGAGTTCAAGATTGTTCTTTTCCAGCTTAATATTACAAGATTTCCATTATACATATTGTTACGAAAATTAAAATGCCTAAAAAAAGGAAAACACACATCAGCGAAGTTAAAACTGTATTGTGGGATTTTGGTATATTTGGTAATTATGTGCCACCCTGTCAATCACGATCTTATTTGCGTTATCAGCACTACCAATTCGACCATCTTTACTCACATTTTAATTTTGAGTATAACACTGTGTCAATGTTTTATTCTGCTGTCATAAAATTAGAACGCTGTGGTAAGCAAAAGCAGTGACTGTCTATGATGCGATGGAAAGAAAAAAAAACTTTTTGACATTAGAGTACAGACAGTTTTGTATCAGCTGTTATTGTTTTGGTAACATGAGAACACCTTCTAATTGCATCATAGAACTAACGGATATAAAATAGACGACATTATAAAATAAATAGAGACATTTCAGAAACTTTCTGAACTGTAGGCAAGTACGTATATAAAGAGGCTGCTTTAACTACACGTTAGTTAGTTATCGTTTTGCTATCAATAAATAAAATCTTGTTTAAGCGGAAACAAAAGTGTTGTATAAAGAAATATTAAGGTGTTGTATTAAGATAAACTGTATACAAGTTATAGCGTAGTAAATAAAAAAATTGTAAACACCAACAATAGTGGTATTTATTTTATTTTAACGCAATTTAAGCGAACTAAAATGTTTTAAAAAGAGTAAAAGGTAACAATATGTACAATATATTATTGGAGGAGAAAAGATGGCAAAAAACCTATATGATTTTTACTTGAAACTACTTAGTTCATTAATATGGACAAAATCAGTATTAATACATCTGGTATTAAAATTTTGTGTAAGTCTATTGATCTTGTCTGAAAATATCACTTGGATCACTTAAAAGTTTAAATTTAAAAATGCAATAAAACAAAAACGGTCTAAAATTTTGCTAAATAAACTTTTTTGTTGGGAAGTATAATTCTTCTGGTTAGAAATAAAATGTTATTTCATTCATATGGCTGTCGCTGCTGGCCTCACAGTACCCCAGTCGATTGTACCAAATTTCTAGAACTTTTTCGAGTATATGGGGTCGTATGTCGGCAATGGCATCACGAATGTTGGCTTTCCAAGCTCAATTGTCTTTGGTTTGCCGGCATAACACTTGTCTTTAACGACGCCCTACAGAAAATGGTCCAACAGCGTCAAATCGCAGCTTCTTGGCGGTCAACTGACATCAGCATTTTGGCTAATTAAACGGTCATCAAACGTTTGACGCACTAAATCGATTGTGGCAAGTTGCACCAGACCGTTAACACCAAACATTGCTCACATCAACACCATGAAGAGGGGGTAAAAAAATCAGTTATCATGTCTCCATTGACCGTAATTGTTGCGAAAACATGACTTCCCAATTATTGAAATAAAAAGAAATATTAGATAATACCCTATGGGATTAGCTAATATATCAACAGCCATAATATCAGAGCTAAGTTTTGCTGTGCGATCAGCGAAAATTGACACCCTGCAGTAAGTTATGAATAAAACGAGACTTACGGTTTAGAAATCCGTTGGAAATTGTGTCTCACTCGACAACTTCAGCTTTACACTGATGTATCACAACTGCCTTTCTAATCACAATGTTCTGCCTTATATATAGGTGCTGAAAGTTGTGGAAAGTTCTAGATCATCTGATAGCTTCTATCATCTGGTAACTTCGATTTTGTTTTATATGGCTTTATTTTTAGTTTTTGTGTTTTGATTTTATTCTTTGAATCGTCCTTTAATTTCGAAAAGTTTCTTTCGTGTACCACTGAATGATTTGTGTAACACTGCCACCCACTTAAGCCTGTTCGTCTTGAAGAGACTCACTATTTCTCTTTCCATAATTCAACAATCACTCTATATTACAATATTTATTTTTGTCCGTATTCTATTAGTCTGTAGACGGCATCATTCAATCTTTTGATAACTTCGTAGGGTCTATTCCAGTTAGCTTTCTTCCGCTGTTGGTTGTAAAGTAGAGACCCTCTTGCGGTGGCCCTCAGTGTTTGCTGCTCGGTCGTATCTAGCCTTCATCCTGCCGCTGACCATTTTTATTCGAGCTCGCACAAATTCATGAAATTGATTGAGGCTTTTTTATTTTTCGCTGTATCTGGTTTCCTTCTCTGAAGCAGGTTTGACACCAAACTCTAAATCACAAGGTAATTTTAGCACCGACCCGAAGATGACCTTGGCGGGTGTTCTTGATGTTGAATCGTGGACTGCTGATCGGTACGCCAATAGAAATTTTGGAATGTTCTCATCCCGATCTTTCTGTTGCCCACCAACTACTTTACGCAGATATTCTTGAAGAGTTCGATTAAATCGTTCCACCATTCCATTTGATTGAGTGTGTAGAGGGGTCTTGTTTTCTTTATTCCATATACATACTTTGCACATCTCTTTTTAAAAATGGCAGAATCAAAATTTCTTCTTAATCAGAATGTAACTTTACTGGTACTTCATAGCGACATAATCATTCATTTACAAAGATGTTGACAATTGTGGATGGTTAGTGATTGTGTATGGCATATATTTCTGAACATATGCTGAAATAATCTGTAATGACGAGTACATAACAATTTTCTGCTTTTCGCTCAAATGCTGCTCCAAAATTGTACTGTTGCAACTTACCATGACTTCTTTTTACTGGACCTTTAGCTGCAATACATTGTGTACAGTTTGTTATCCAATCGGCTACAGCATGTTGATATCCAACCCAATAAAAATGCGGTTTCAGTTTTTCCAGAGTCTATCACTCCAAGATGTCCTCCACTAGGGCTATTATGGAACTCATTTAAAATCCCCTTCATCTTGAAGGAAGGCACCGCTATTAGGTTGTACGAAGTTTTGCCATCTGTACTTCCCCATTTACGATATAAGCACCCATCGACCAATTTAAAGCTGTCCCACTGAGCCAGACGGCTTATCCACAATGAGGTAAACCGTCTGTCCTCTTCCTTAGCAGCAATAATTTTTATCAGTATTTGATCATTCATCTGTGCTACTGACCATTGACATCAAAACATGTTAGCCAGATATTGACAATGGACTCTTTATTTTCAGCTTTAGCGCAATGTTTGCATTCCAACTTACGTGGTCGCCGTGACCAACGCATAACCGTTTCTTTAATATCTGCAATGCCTTATTGGTACGGTCTTGCCTTTTTGGTGAGCTGATGCACACTTGCTGTCACGCTCGCAAAGTTAGCTACAAAGCGTCTGTAATATATGCAGAGTTAAAAAATCTACGCAATTCTTGAAGATTCTAGAGATGAGGCCAGTCTTTTACTGCTCGTATTTTATCTTCATCCGCGGAAATGCCATCTGTCGTAACGCAGTGCCCCAAATATTTCACCTGTTTTTGGAAATATGCAAATTTTATTACACTAAGTTTTAATCCAGCTGGTTTCAGCAGGTTGTCTTTTGAGTAGCATCGCGAGCTTGATATCAGGGTACCGTAAGCCGCTGACGAACTTCTTTTTGTGTTCATCCCCGAATTTACGCTGTAGTGCTGAAATTAAATCTTTATAATTGCTATATAATTCTATAGCTCTCTTGCGAAGGGTAGTCATCTTGACGGTGCAAGGAAGACTTGGAGCCGTGCTTGCGGAAGCATTCATGAATGCTTTTTGTAGGACCACCCATGCCAGAGGAGTCTGCACTGAGCACAAACTAAGAACTACCCACCCCCCGTCTTTTTAGCGTCTGTACTTCAAAGGAGTGACTAAATTGACGCTTAAATCCACCTGCGCCCGTACTCATAATGAGCGGCCGGTGGTCTGCGTCTGTCTCCAGGAGTCAATAGAACTCTTCTGGCCAGGCAAGAGCGGTCACGTCGGACGATTCCGACAACAACCTCGATGGTCAGGGAGGCTTAAAGCTCTATGAGACCGACGAGGAAGATATGATCATTGTATCCTCTAAGCCCCTTAATGTGGAAGGGAAAACTCCAGGGGACCATGAACCAGGGTTGGCAACCCACTGGGTAGCCCAATTAAACCCACCTAGGTTATATAGTTCTATAGTTAAAAAACCCGCCTAGGCTTTTTATTTAAAATTTTCCATAGTTTATTTACAAAAAAAAAAAAATAAATAATTAAAATATACGTGTTGTGAGTACAAATTAATTCGGTCCGATTTTTAAGCTCAAAAAAGAAAATTAATTAACAAATTTATTAAAACAAATATTTATCAAATCACTGCCAATGTCCAAATCCCGTCTCAGTAAAACTTAGAGCCTTCTGAGGCAATCCACTTTGTAGCTGATTTTATATTACTTCAAAAGAAGTTATTCGGTGACATGCCAAAAGATATTGTATCCGTCGAAACAGCCAATAGTCAGAAGAAGCAATGTTTGGAGAACACGACGGTTGCGGCATTTGATCATTTCCAACAATTGTTTGGAAACTTTTGCAACGTGAGACTGAGCGTTGTCATGCAAAATGAAAACTGTATCTGTCTGTCTTTATATTCTAGCCGTTTTATTCATAATGCACCGTTCAAACGAAGTAATTACAGTCCGCTTCGATCACCGAGTTAAGAAAAAAATATTGTCGAAATAAGCGAAACTTGAGATCTGTTATAAATCTCAATAAAACTAAAAACAACCCAAAAAACTCAATAAAACCCGGTGGGTTGGGGTTTTTTTTTTAAAACCGGATTTTTGTCAACCCTGCCATGAACCTGCCAAAAGCCAGGAGAATGCTGTTGACGATGAAAAGAGGAGGTTGGCAGGCGACAAACACTCTCTTCGGCTTATCAGAAAGGTGGATGCTAAAGATCCATCATCTCTGACAGCCAGAGAAACGTTTGCCGCGAAAACATGCCTATCACATTCAGAAGTATGAGGCAACGCTTAATACTACTGTTATGAAGGTGAGGTCAACCAATTCGGATAATTCGTATGATCACTAGAAAAAACCAGGACTCAGAAACTGAGTTCCTCCCAGCTTCTCGGACCCGGATCAGCGACCTACTTTGCTCTATAATGATAAGGAGAAAGTGAAATGGGCGGTGTCTTCTTTTAAGCCTTATAAATCACCAGGCCTGATGGCATTTTTCCAGCACTGCTCAGAGATTGATATCGATTATCAAGTCATGGTTAGTCTGGATTTTTAGAGGTAGCATAGAAATGGGATATATTCCTAAGAAATGGGGAGAGGTTAGAGTGGTGTTATTTCCTAAGGCGGGGCAGATCAACCATGCTACCGCAAGAGATTATAATATAATCAGTCTGTCATCCTTTTTACTGAAAACGCCGGAAAGAGTGATTGATGCACATGTCAGGAATATCCAACTCCGGAAAACTTCTATGGGGCACAGCACCCACACCTTAAAGGAAACGATGGAAACAGCCCTTTATGAAATTTGAGGAAACGTTTGATGGGAAGAAATATGTTATGGCATCCTTCTTGGATATTGAGGGTGCTTTTAATAATATTGTTAAGTTTTTACCTTTTTAAAAACGTATATTCGTTCGTAGATTGTAGTTAAAGTAAAATTAATTTTGTGTTTGGTTTTAATTAAAAATCCTTTATTCAACACATTTTTGTGCACCACTGCTTGTAACCTTTTTACAGGCAATAACAATTTTCTATTATTAATTACGCCGTCTGCTTACAATCTTGTAAACAACAACAATTACTCGACAGATCTTTCTACTTAAAGATCTTCCAACCCAATTGTAGTTATAACTTTTTCAACTAGAGGTTATCCACACTTAACTCTGTTTACTGAGTTAGCCCAAACTAAACTAGCTTTTTTACTTCACGATTCACTTCACGAGCTTACTAATTATAAACTCTCTTCACACAAATTGTACTCGCTGAGTTTACTTTACTCAAACTGCTTCTTGTTCGCATCGATGTGCTCTTTATATGGCTAAGTAAACCATACATCGAAAGCTATCGAACCCCTCGCTATTTCAGGTAGATTTCATTTGTTTCATTTAATTTCTTTCAGCTCTTAGTATTTGTTGTTGCTTGTTACTTGTTTTCTTTGCTACTTAATTATTGCTGTCGCCGTGTTATTTTTATTTACTTTACCTCTGCTAATGTTTGTTGTTGTAGATTTGGTTATTTGTAAACAGCACGTATAATTGTTCTTGCAGCTTTTGTTTATTTATTTTAGAGAAGTAATAAAGGCAGAGGTTCCCAATCTTATTTTCGTAAAAATATGAATATATCCTCTGGGATATATTCGAGTGTTGATCGAAGAATATCGATTTGGACAGAGAACATGCTTAGGAACAGGTCCATTACATCTGGTTTGGGTATTGGCAGAATAAGGAAGGTTGCGACTAGAGGAACACAGCAAGGTGGTGTGTTTTCAACACTTTTGTGGAACCTGGTCATGAATAGAATCCTTTTCAAACTCAGTGGCGGGTACCAAGGTAGTCGCATATGCGGATGAAGTCGTGCTGCTTATTAGGTGGAAATTTCTTCCCATGTTAAGTGAGCTGATGGAATCATCACTCTGCGCTCTTCTGTCTTGGGGAAAGGAAAATGGTCTTGGGCTTAATCCCACGAAAATAGAGCTAGTTCTGTTTACCAGGCGGTATAAAACATTAGAGTTGAGGCAGCCAAAGTTGAACGGCATTACTCTGTAATTCTCGAAGGAGGCTAAGGATGTGGGCGTGATTGGCATTATGTTGCTTCTACAATTGTAGGAGGGCCTTTGGGAAAAAATGTGGTCTTAGACCTTATATCTCTTATTGGATGTACAGTGCGGTCCCAACATAAAAGAAATCAATATTAAGTTTATATGGGAGGTAGCACACCCCATTTTTCAATTCCGCGCAGTTTTTTCTGACGATGTGTATTAGCTTTAAAGTTATTCAGAGCAAATCCAGATTTTGTTTTAACCGTTCTCAAAATATACAGAAGTCAATATTTAGATTGTGTGGGAGGTAACATGTCCACTTGTCAAAATCCGCCTACTTTTTGACTAACGATTTATATTGTATACGAAGTTACTTAGACTAAATTTAAAAACTTTTACATCAACCATTCTTCAGGTATACAAAAATCTATATTTATTGCTTTGTATGTGGGGTACCAAACCTACTAGATGCTGTAACTAGAAATACAGCAGCGAAATGGTTTGTTCGTTTCCGATCTGGCAATTTTATTGTTAAAAATACACCTCGATCTGGTGGATCAATCACATAAAAGTCAATTATATTTTGTAAAAAATTGAGAAAAACCGGCATATAAACAGCGTGGACATTGCTATGGAACCAAGTATTCGTCATCAAACAGATCAACTATTTCAAGAATGAATACAAAAAGATGTTCGATGTTTGGGTGCCACATAAATTAATAGTGAAAAACTCAATGGACTAAATTTCCATTTGCTATTCTGCTTTGCTTATATCAGTCAGTCATAGTGTAAAGTCGTACTAAGAGTTGTGAGTAAATCGGTGCATTAAGCGGAAATTAAATAAGTTGGATACTGTGTAGTTATAATTGTATAAAGTGGAAGGTAATTAAAAGACTGTATAAAGTAAAAAATAAACTCATGTTATTTATTTTATTTGACACAATTTAAAAGAACTCGAACGTTTTAAAAAGATTAAAATGTAACATTGGTGTCAGAAGTGGAATTGCATATATAAAATTAATAAAAATTAAATAAATTAAAAGAGAGAAAAATTAAGTTCCAAGAATTGAAAGTGGGCCATCTCAAAAGCGATTTAAATAAATAGGCGCTATCAACAGCCAGTAATAAAACCGAGTTACAGAAACGTCTGTTAAAATTTCAGAGACGAGGAAACAATTTAATATTGGCTACTGCACCAGGAACTTCTAAAGCTGATAACCAAAAGCTTCTGACTGATGTACTAGAAGCCTCTAAAAATGTTGGCTGAGGTACGTGAAACTTCTAGAGTTGAAAGTCACAATTTTGTGGCAAAAATGGAAAGGAAATATGAAGAAACTTTTACTGAACTACTTGAAACCTGTAGAGCCAGAATACGAGAAACTTCTATAGCAGATAATCAAAGGCTTATAGCCGAAGTAAGTGAATTTTCTAAAGCAACAACTGATAAGTTACAGGAAATATATACAGTTGTGGTAATTGCGGAAAATATCAATAATCTTAATGTCAACGACCGGAAAGTGTGTGTATCATACCAGAAGTTTCTAGCAGAATAAAAACACCATTCATTGATGATAGTACACCTTTGAGGGTATCCAAATTTCAGTTCAATACTGAAACTGATGGGACGATGAAGAGAAGGCCTTGGAATTAATTTTGTTCTTTGTTCGGCCAGCTGCAGAAACAACTGCAACGATTTAATGGTGGCACTACAGCGTAAATTTGGTGACGAGCATAAACAAGATTCGTACCGCATTAGGTTAGAATGGAAATGGAGTGGTTGGCGCTGCTTAGTTATTCAGGGAAAAACCACCCTGATATTAAGTATGCGGTGTGTTACTCATAAGGCAACCTATGCGGAGAACGTGGTGTTTGCACTCGTGCAGGGGACCGCTCGAGAGATTTATTTTTTTTATTTATTTATTTAGAAATATTCATAATACTTTAAACGTCATTAAAATTAAATTATTGTACTAAATAAGACATATCTCATTATTTCTTACAAATTGAACAATATTTCTCTTATACACATTAAAGTTTGTTTCTGTTTTTACAAATTCCGGTAGCATGTTGTAAAGTTTAAGTCCCTTGAAAAAAAGTGACCTCTGCATGGATGTTGTTTTCGCTATTGGTAAACGGAAATCTTTAGTGCTTCGCAGATGGTACGGTTGAAAATCTCTTACATATTCAAGTTGTTCTTTTAGGTAACTAGGCGCTATTCCCATTTTCATTTTTTGAATAAATTGTAGGGTGTTAAGAATCAGTCTCTGTTGGATATTTAACCATTTTAATGTGTCCAACATAAGTTGAATTGGAGTATAGCTATTATATTTTAGTATTGATCTCATGGCTTTATTTTGTAGTTTTTGCAGTCTTTCTATTTGTGTTGTCGAGCAGCAGGTATATAAAATTGTAGATCCGAATTCAAGATGAGGTTTTATCATTGTATTATATATATTGATTGCAGTTATTATTGATATTTTATTTCTAATCCGTTCTAAGAATCCATTTTTTTAAACAATTTTCTTACATATATAATCAATGTGTTCATTTAGTTTCAAGTCCTTATCAATTATAAAACCGAGGTATTTTATTTTATTAACTTCTTCTATTGTCTTATTATTAATTTTAATTATAAAGTCATCATCCATGTTAATTTTAAGTAGCTTGGTCTTATTTTCATTTAGCTTTAGTTTATTCATTTTTAACCAACAATTTATGTCTTCTATGTCTTGTAGTAGATATTGTTTACATTGCTCATCTTTTTCGCCTTCCGCATATATTAGGGTGTCATATGCATAAAGTATAATTTTACATCTTTTAAGCACGCGTAGCATATCATTTATGTAAATTATTAACAGCAACACGCCCAATATAGAGCCCTGAGGTACACCAAATTCATTATCCACTTCACCAGATTTTGTATCATTTACCTTCTATTTGTAAGGTATGATCTAAACCACTCAAGTTCATTTTCCCTAATGCCATACATACTTAATTTTTGAATAAGTATTTCTCTGTCAATTGTTTCAAACGCTTTTTTGAAATCTAAAAATATTGCCATTATTTTTTTCTTTCTGCCTATAAATTTCCAACTGTTTATTAGGTAATTTACAGTTGTTTCACATGAGAAATTTTTTCTAAATCCTGGTTGATATTCTGAGAACAAGTTATGTCGCTCCATGTATGACTCTAGTTGTCCTTTAATTACTTTTTCCATTGTTTTAAAGTATTTATTTGGCGGAATTTATCACATTTGTTTGTTTTTAAAATTTTTTCTACCGGGGATATCAGAGTATTTCCATTTATTTGGGAAAACTCCTATCGCCATTGACATATTTATAATATCACATATTTTCGGCCCCAGTACATTCCTGTTATCCACAATAATTATAATTGTAACATTGTTATAATCTGGCTTATTCTTCATATTCTTGCAGATATTTTTAATTTCTTGAGTTGTTATTACACTGAACTTAAATCTATTTGTTATCACAGGTAAATAGTTTATATATTGCACATCTTCTATTGTATTATTAATTGACTTAATACTATTTACTATTAAATTGAGTGTCTATTTGCTGGTCGTCATTCTTATATTCTATCCCATTAAATATCACATTTTTTATCACAGTTATATGTTTCTAGGTCTTTCATTTCTTTCTACATTTGTTTCTGGTCTTTGGCATTATTTATTTTTCTATTGATAAAATTGTCTTTCCTACTTCAATTTTAGTTTTATATACATATCTAATTATTCTATAATTAGCCCATGCTACTTCCGTATTTTCAATTTTCGCAATCTATATTTATTTAAGTATTTTTTCTCTCTTTAATCGTCTCAATTCTCTATTAAACCATTTGTTCACATTATATTCGTTATTCACTGTTCTCCTAATCATTAATTTTCTTATGGTGTCTTCGATGGCTGAGTCAAAATAAGCAACTTTATTATTTAAATCATTGTCATCGTTTTCTCCAAGTATTACAGAAATTTCATTATTAAACAATGTTTTCTTGTATTTAAATACTTTAATTTCCTTTCTGTCAATATATTTATTGCTTTTTATATTGACTTTCATATCTATTGCTTCATGATCTGTTATCTTATTTGAAATATTATTGTTTGCTGTAATATTTTTGTTGTTCGTTATAACATAGTCTATTATTGTTTCTGTGTCTGCTGTTATTCTCGTATAATTGTTGACTATTTGTTTGAGTCCATTATCATCAAAAGTATATTTCAGTCTGTTCTTATATGTTCCTTCTTTGCTCCAATCTATATTTAAATCGCCAGCTATTATTATATGGTATTGGAATTCACATATTTCCTTCACTGCTTCTTCAAATATTTGACAAAATACTGCTTCACTGCTGCTTGGTGACCTATACACTGCTACTATTACAAATTGATTGTTCTTGACTGCAACCTTGTATGCACTTATCCAAAAGTTGTAGTTAGAAGATTTTTCCCCAATTTTTATAACGTTATATTGTTGTCTAATATAAACAATAACTCCATCTGTCCTATTTGAATTAGAGTATGTAATATAGTTATCATATCCAATAAGTTGTATTTCATGTTCTTCAATATCCTGCGTTAAATGAGTTTCTAATAAAATAACAAAATCAGGGTTATGTTCATTTACTATGACTTCTAGTTGGCTGTAATTGTTAATTATTCCACATATATTCGTTTGAATACCATATATTTGATGTGATTGTTAAATCATTAGACCCATTTATTTCTATAGACTGGACATTCTGTCAGTTGTAACATGATTTTCATTAAGACCCATATTAGATTTTTGTTTGCAATAATGCAATTAATATATTTATTTATTACTTCCTTATTGCATTCTTTTGTGCTGTGGTTTCCGTGGCATCTATAACATACCTCTTCTCTAGTGCATTCATTCGCTTTATGATTATACCCTAAGCATTTAAAGCACATAATTATGCCCGTTCCATCAAAAACTCTACATTTTTCCTATCCAATGTTCAATTTTTGTGCTGTTTTAATCTTTGTATATGTTTCTTTGTTAACTATTATTTTAGCATTATAAATTATTTTATTATATTTTTTATATTCATAAGACTTTACCACTTTAATTTCGTGCTCTTGCAATTGTTGATTTTGTTATTATTACTATTAATAGAACTTGTTTCTGTACATCTGGCAGCATCACAATTTTTTAACTTTTTCAGCAAATGACGGTTTGTTTTGTTTATTATTGTTTTCTTTTATTACTTTTTTATTTAATTGCAAATCTTTACACTATTTTTTTCAAATTTGTTATAAGTATCTCTATTTTTATTTTCAAAATCATTCAGCATATTGCATAGTTTTTTAAATTCAATTACATTATTTTCACATATTTTCTGTTCCTTATCTACTTTTTTATCCTTTCTTCATATCTTTTTTCGGTTGCCTCCAATAATTGTTTAATCTCATATTCATTTTGTTTTAAAGACAACTCTAATTCTTTTTTGCATTCAGCCAAGATTATTTTGTTTTTGTTGACACCATCTTGAATTTCTCCTAAGACCAAATCTTCGTTATGAATATATTGTATGCAATCATCACACATATATCTTATAAACGGATTAGATTCTAAAACCTTTGATGAATATTGATCAAGACCCAAACATTCATCGGTACAATGATATATCCTGCCGCACACTCCTGAACAAAGTATTCCTGTTTCGCTACGGATTGATCTCTGCACTTATGCCATTCAGCCATTGCAGAGCAAATTTTAACTTTTTACTTTTATTGTTTGAATTAAATGTTTTTATTATTATTTTTAATTTCCTCGTATTTATAAATTATTTCTCTATTGGCACAAGTAGTCCTTTTTCTATTTTTTAGCCAATTAATATTTTATTTTTCACAAAATCACAGAGCTTGTTAAAATTTCAGTTTCTATAATAAAATTGATTGACATAACTCTTATAAAGTGTCAACACTGTTATCTGATATCTGAGCCGCAGGAACACAAAGCGTATAAGCATGAAGACTGTTAGTAAAAAAGATTTCATTACAGTTATGAGAGAGGTGCAAAAGTGAGGTGCCAAAACTATGACAAGAGCGGGTATTTTCAAAGATACTGGAAGGCACCGTTAATAAGTGCAAAATTGCGTCACCATGGAGGCATGAAAATGGAAAACACTGGCTATGGAAAACCTGAAACATTTCGTAATTATACCCTTACCGCTAAATGAGAGCCGCATAAAATGGTCTTAGATATACACAACAGCGTACAAATAAATGAGCGCCATTATGAGAAGGATGATGGCTATAATGGCAATCAGCATCGACGTAGCTGGATACCGGAGTAAACAAATTTAATACGACTGGAAAATAGCCGCTGACTGGTTAAACGGCTCAGAGAAAAGACCCTGTATTAGCAAGGATAATAGCGGCTAAGAAAAATGACAAACGGTTTGCAAGATATATCAGCAGATAGCCCTCTAATAAAGGCTTATTGGACTCAATAGGATAGGCGCTTATATCGAAGCTGAGAGAGTGCAAGTAGCATAACGGCTTCCAACCTAATAGTGATTCTTTCCTCCAAAATGAGTGAAATGTAAAATCGGTCTCATAAAACACCTAGCGGAGGACATCTTAGCGTGGCAAAGACAGTAGAAAAATTAAAACAATAATTTTTTTGGGTTGGATGCTAGCAAGCTGCCGCCGAATGGATAGCGAACTGCACTAAATGTCTTGCGGTTACAGGTACAGTCAGAAGAAGCCAAAATCAGCTGCAGCAATATAAACCAAGAGCACCAGTCTAGAAGGAGATGATAGACGTAAAAGGACTTCCTCCTGTCGGTAACGCCAAGAAAAAAAAACAAAGAACGTAATAAATCGGTGCACACACGACTAGAAATGGCCCCTGATGGGTTGAAAGCTAGCTATTATTGAGCAGCAAATGCTGAGTGCTTCCATGAGGGGCAACAGATTCTACTCTGCAACCAACAGCGGAAGAAAGGATTATTTCCCAAGCTGCAAGCTAACTGGGATGACTTTAATATTATCGCTGACCATTTTTATACATGTGCGCACAAAATCGTGAAGTTCATTTAGACTTTCCTGTGTTTTTGCGCTTGTGGCTTCTCTTCTGTGGTAGGCTTAACACCAAACTCTAAATCACCAGGCAGTTTTAGTTCAGTCCCAAAAATAATCTTGGCTGGTGATCTACGTGTTGAATCATGGACAGCTGATCGGTACTCCAATGGAATCCTCGAAAGGTCTGCATCCCCATTCTTTGTTGTTCGCTCACTACTTTTCGCAAGTATTCCTATTCGATTAAATCATTTTACCTTTCCATCAGAATGCGGGTGAAGCAGCGATTGGCATAGAAAATAGACTAATTATTGGTGCATTAGAACAATCGTGTGATCTTACATTTAGCTGCTATAATCGCTGCCAATACTGGGTCACCTCTTTGCCTCTGACCAGTGTTCGATTGCATCTATCTGTGTTAGCTGGATATCAATTATGGATTCTTTAGTTTCAGCCTTCACACAGGATCAGCGGAAAATTTAATTTCAAATTTACCACCCATACATATTGATGGGACGAATAATAACTTTATCAATTCCGCTAAGAATCTTGGTGCTGTCTTGAACAAGGAGCTAAATTGGTCTGACCATATTAAAATTAACTGTGGAAAAACTTTTGATATGCTTCGGAATATTTAGATGTCGCAATATTCTACACCTACTCATATTCGAATGCTATTGGCGAAAACATATATGTTGCCAACCCTTTTGTATGGTTGTGAACTGTTTGCTAGCTGTAATGCAGTTAGTAAATGAATGTATGATATAACCGAATGTATGATATAACAGTATAGATAGATATATATTTAGTATGAGTAGTATTAGTAGGGCCAGAGGCATATCACATTATTCGAAACAAATTTATGGTGTCACATTTAAAAATCTACTGAAGTGCCGAACACTAGTGTGTCTAAATAGGATCACACATATGCGAGTATAGTCAGCAGCCATCCTATCTATATCGGAAAAAACAATTGTCAAGGTCAAATAATTCTATACGCCTCTGGAGCCAACTTCTCCCTTCGGATAAAAATTGTAAGCAATGCAAACCATTTCAAAACTGCTATATTCAAGCACTTCTATTAGTTATTGATATTGATAATTGATTTAATATGTAAATTCGAATTATTCTTTTTGTTCAGATAGTTCATACTTATTTTTTTGTCAATTACTTTATTTTGTTAATTACTTTTTTTATTTTATTTTTTATTTTTTTATTTTTTAAAAATTAATATTCATAAATGCATACATACATACATATAACAAGTTATCTAACCAATACTGTAATATAAGAAATATTTATGTTGTATTGAATGTATCAAATGAATAAATAAATAAAATAAATAAATGTTTGCATTCCAAATTACAAGGCCGCCGTGAGAGAGCATCAGCATTTCCGTGCTTTATTCCTCTTCGGTATTCAATCCTGAAATCATAAGCCTGGAGGCGCTGTATCCAACGAGCTGGCTGTCTTCTCAGGGCAGAATGGTCAGTCCTTAGCAAAAAATATTGGCCATATAGGCACTTATGGTAATGTTTTATGCATTCCAGCGCAGCTAGTAGCTCACGTCGGGTCACAAAATAGTTCTGTTCAGGCTTTGACAGCGTACGGCTATAGTAGGCTACGACTTTCTCTCTCCCATTAGCTACTTGTGTAAGTACACCACCAATGCCATATCCGCCGGCATCACTGTCTAGTATGAATTTATCATCTGGAACTGGATACGCCAAACCCAGTGCTGCACACAATAGGTTTTTTAGTGTCAGGAACGCCTTTTCTTGTTAAGGCATATCACCTTAGATTTCATTGTGAGCTCATGTAGGCTTGCTGCTACGCTCGCAAAATTAGACACGAAACGTCTGTAATATCTGCAGCCGCAAAAAACTACGTAATTCATGAAGATTCTGGAGACGAGGCCAGTCCTTTACTGCTCTTATTTTGTCTTCTTCCGTTGAAATTTCATCTGCCGCAACAAGATGTCCCAAATATTTCACTTGTTTCTGGAACAATGCACATTTCTTTACGCTTAATTTTAGTACAGCAGTTGATATTCGTTGTAGAACATCTGCCACGTTTTTGCCCATCAGTGTAATATCATCGAGGTACACCAGCAAGTCTTCCAATATAGTCCCAATAGCAATCACACCTTAAGCCGCTCGAAAATGGCCGGTGCATTGAAGAGCCCAAATGGCATAACTTTACTCTGCCATAAACCGCCGTTCGCTCTGAATGCAGTTTTATCCTTATTTTTATCTGCAATCTCTACCTGCCAATACCCGCTTTTCAGATGTAATGTATGGAACCACTTCGTTCCAGCTAGCGTGTCCAGCGTGTCATCAATTTTTGGTAGTGGGTAGATGTCCTTTTTAATGACATCATTCGGCTTCCTGTAGTCTACGCAGAATATTGTACTCCCATCTTTCTTTTTAACCAAGAATACATAACAGATGAGCTCCACGGACTCGATAATGGCTCGATTACACCGCTCTTTTCCATTTTATTGACTGCCACCTTTACTTCATTGTGCTTCACTACAGGTATACTTCTAGTTACTTGTTTTATCGGTCTTGCTTCGCCAATATTAATTTCACGTTTGACTATAGCTGTTCTACCTTGATTTTTATTTTTCGTTGTGGAAATGCAGTCATACCTCTTTAACAGCTTTTCGGCTATACTTCTTTCGGAAGCTGCTAATCGTGCTACCCATATCTCTACATTTTCATTAAAAGTTGGTCCTTTGCTGACATATTGGCAGGTTTCGGCAATTGTTCGCTATTGATTACTGCCTCTACTAGAGCACATTGGTCTACCTCGGAGTTTTCACAAATTAATTTTTCGTGGCCTGATAGATTGAGCACTCTCACTTAGACTATTCGTCATTACAGGGTTTGACGAGAGCTTTTGCTGATAACAAGTCCGCCTTAATTTGTGCTGGTTCCACTACCCACAAGCGATTGTCCTCAATGATTCAGTCTGAGGTAGTAATTTTTCTCGTTTGACAGTAACTAGTCTTCTAGCGTGCACCTAATGCTTGTATTCCACATTAAGATGTATATCTACATTACGCCAACTAATTATATGTTGCCCCATATTCAAATTCATACCATGGACTATCATAAAATCGGAACCAATGATAACATCGTCTACAATATCGGCGACAATAAAAACATGGCTTACACTGACGTTGGCTATAGTCACTTTCACCTCTATTTTTCCGTAGACTGTGGTAAACTCTCCAGTTGCTGTCCGTATTCTGATATTATTGAGTACCTCACACTTTCCCTTCACTATCAGGTTTGATTATAGACTGCGTCGCACCGGTGTCTATAGTGAAGGTGTGTTGTCTGACATTAATCTACCCGCACGCTGTAAGGTTGCTGTTATTTTGCTGCATCATTGATATGGAAATTGTTGGTCCATCGCTTGTGGGAGCTAGCTCTTTTCTCTCAGTGCTAGCTCGTTTTAGTTCTACGGGGACTTTTTTGTCGAGGTGAGACGGATTTTGACCTTTTGCGTGGCGCCTTACAGTTTCTCTGTAAGTTACAGCACTTTTCACAGTTGAAATATTTTAATTTTCTTCTGCTCAGCTAAACGCCACTTTATCACCTCCTCTGTCTTATTGATTTCATCCTCTTTCTCTGTCACAACTTCCATATTGCGCACATTGTGGTTTTTATATCGTGCCGGAGGTCTCCTGCGCTGGTGCGAACGCCGCGGCATCCGCAAAGGTTTTTTTTATGTAGCACATACAGCTAGCTTAACGTGGTGGTCTCATAGGCCCTTGACGAAGGCTTCGGTCTTGAGATGATCTACAAGTGGGTGATTTTTACCTGAGTAGGTAAGCTGCACCATCCTCTCGACTTCCATTGTAAAGGCTTGAAGCAGCTCATTAGCCTTTTTCGTTCGGCACCTTAACTCTCGTGTGTGCTCATCACCAAGTTTATGCTATAGTGCCACCATTAAGTCGTTGTAATTGTTTCTGTAAGGGTAAGCTACCATCAAAGCCAGGGGAAGCGTCTGGTATGATTCGCACTGGTTCTAGTCCTTGGCACTGGAGACAACAGTCTTCTCTAAATTTTACACTTTAACTGTTATACACACCGTTTCATATATTTCTTTTAACTTCTCTGTTGTCATATAGAAGTTTCTCGTATAGCTTCTCTGCAAGTTTCTAGTAGCTCAGTAGAAGTTTTCTAAAATTTTCGCTATCAGTTCTAGATGATTCTTTTACATGGGCCAAAAGCTTATCCTTGTCAGCTGTAGAAGTTTCTCGTATCTCAGTCAAAAGTATTTTGCTCAGTACCTGCATTTTTTCCATAACAGCAGCCAGAAGCGAATTAACGTCTATACTGCTTTTTGTTACAGTGGCACTCATCTCAAACTCTTCCTTATCATCAAATTCAAAACTATCAATGTTAATTCCGCGCCGATAAAATTCCTCTAATAAACGCTTCTGTAATTCGGTATTTTTACTAGTTGTTGGCAGCTCCAATTTATTTTATTCCCGTTTAAGCCTGTCTACGAAAGCATAAAAAGTTAAAAAGAGAGAAGTCGTTTTTCTCCATACCGGACAAAAAATCAACAATACCGCAAAACTGTACTCGTAGTTTTAGCATGACGCTGGCGACCTTCAAGTCCCTGCAAACCATCGGTAAGCAGGATTGGTTCAAAAGTTGATCCCGTTAAGGCTTAACATAGTGAAGATTATTTTAATATCTGTTGAAGAGGAAGAAGTAAAGAAGTCAAAACAATTAAGAATTGCCATGGTACTATACTGGCTCTTTAGATGGAACCAACCTTAAAATGAAAAAAATTGAAAGTGACCTCGTGAAATCTATATAAAATAGGAAGGGATTTTATTCGCAAATTCATATCTTATTCATTTAGTTATGCAGTTGGATTACTACTGCCAAAATTAAATATAGTAGCAAGATAGATGGCAGTACCCACTACAATCGCATTTCAATATAAAAGAAAATAATGAATATAGATTCATTATTGAGTGATGACTCAGGCTAGAAACTAACGCCATACTATTTTCTCTATTATAACAATATCAAAAAGAAAAATAAGTTAAATATAACAACGCTCATTTTGCTTTACCAAACCCTGTAAAACGATACTTGGAGTTCGGAAGCAATGTTTGATAGATTACACTGCTCAAGAAATCAAAAAAAAAAAAAATTGTTTGTTTTCTGTGATTTTTTATTATTTCTATCTCAAATTGACTTGCATTTTTTAAATATGGTAACAGCCTTTGTTTTTAAGTTATAGCTAACTATCTCATTTACTATTTTCGTTTTTTATTGGACACTAAAATATATTTTCTTGATATTTTAGATATGGCTTCGTTAAGATGTTGTGTGCTTAATCCAAATTGTTTTTACATATTTGTGGTGAACATACAGTGGCAAAGTAGTCAAGACCAATGTTTCAGTAATAGTGCACAGTAAATTTTATTTTAGCGTTTAATTTTTTTTTTTTCTTAATTTGTTTCATTTACATACTTCATAGTTTTAAACTAAAATATATTTTATAACAAAAACAAATCTTATTTCAGTTTCGAATAAAAACAAAACTATACTATCGAATTTCATATTGAAAAAGTAAGTTATCAATAAATTAATATCCGCAATACTCAAAGGTTTGAGTGACCACTTTGCCCAGTCTGCGCTTTACGGAATTCACGAACTTAAAACACTTATCCCACAAAAAATTATCGAATGTCAAAAGATACAATCTTTCATATCTTCTTCACTATCCTTAAAAATTCGGATTTTTAAGTCTCCTTAAGCGCTTTTTTATGGGAAACAGATCTGTGCACTGCGGAGTCAACTTTAAAGCATTTATATTTTCTCTTGTTAAACAATTTTTGATTATTTTTGGAGTGTTGATTGGCGCAGTGCCCTGTACAGGCTGAAGTGTTTCCTTATTTATCGCCCACCTACAGTGTTATTTATGTGTAATCAATACCAAAATCTGCTTTTTTATAATTTGGTATTTCGACTGATGATATGTATTAACTACCAAGTTATTTAGACCGAATTCAATACCTTCCACTATTACCGTTCCAAAGATATAAAGGGTCCGCCATCTAACGTTTTTTTTCAACTAGTGCTTATTTCGTGAATGGTAGCACTTAGCTCATGTCTGATTTGACAGATAATTAGTTTTATCCTTCCGCTGAGCGAATGGGCCTGCGATCGACTTACAGAAGATGCCGATTTTGCCAAAAAATAAATCATCTTTTCAGATGAAGCTCATTTTGATCTTGGCGGGTATGAAAACAAGCAAAATTGTCGTATTTGGGGCACTGAAAACCCGCACGCATATATTGAAAAGCCAAGACGAGTCACTGTTTGGTGCGGATTTTGGTGCAGAAGCATAATTTGGCCATTTTTCTTCAAAAATGGGCAAGGAGTGGCCGTTACAGTCAATGGCGATCGTTATCGGACCATGTTTAACGAATTTTTGTTCACAAAAATTGAATAGGAGGATATTAGCAACATTTGATTTCAACAGGACGGCGCTACGTGCCACACAGCCGAAGTTACACTCGATGTTTTGCGCCCTGTTTTTGAAGATCGCATTATCAGCCGCAGAGCTAATGTCGTTTGGCCACCTCGGAGCTGCAATTTGACACCGTTGGACTATTATTTGTGGGGTGCCGTCAAAGATAAGTGTTACGCCAACAAGCCAGAGACAATTGACGCTTTAAAGGACAATATTCGTGAAGCCATTGGTGAAATACAGCTGCACACAATTGATAATGTGCTTAAAAATTGGACCGATCGTGTAGGCTACTGCATGGCCAGCCGAGGCAGCCATTTGAATGAAATTATTTTCCATTATTAGCCGGAAGAATTGTACTTTCAAATAAAAAAAGAAATTTGAGAAAATATTTAGTAGTTTTTTTAATAGCATTTAAAAAAAAAATAAATTATTTGGCGGACCCTTTAAAAAATCGATATTTACTTTGTGTGGGACGTGCTACTCCGACTTATCCAATTCGGACCAATTTTAGACTGATGAGATTCTTACTACTACCATTTTAAAAACAGACATACAATAAAAATGTTATATGGGCGTGGAAGCGCCCAGTTGAACAATGATGAAGCCACGCATTAAATGAAAGCTTTCTACATATGGTTTTTAGAAACACAGTTTAAAAATATTTTCTAACTCACGCAAGTTTAAATGAAATGACTAATTTCGTTTTCAAGTAAAACTTATGCAATACAAAGGGGTTCACTCTAACGTCAATAACTCGCTAACCAATAGACCTTGGTATTGACTTCACCTTTTGTTTAAGGGCTTACAAAATAAAATTAGTTGGCGCATTTCAGAGAACATCAATTATAACGCATTCTATAGTTCTTTTATATATATATAGATTCATAAATTTTCGCTCATACATACTTGTACATAAATTTTTTCCTTGTTATAATCCACAGTATGCAAAATCAGCATTCCTACACCTTTTTAGAAAGCATGTTTTTAAAGTATTCTTCTTTAATAAAATAAATTATTTAAACAATCTTTTCTACACGATTTTAAATAAAGAAGTTTTATTTCTTAAACAAAATAGAGAAAACTCAGTTAAATAATAATTTTTTAGAAAAATAACGAAATACAAAATAATTTTTCAGGTTGTATGAATTTGAATTTTTCGTTTTGTAATAGCCCTTACACACATGTAGTTTATATACCAAGGTATGATACTACGGTTTTTGATGCTATTGGGTTAGTGTGACAGACGTGTAGCTTGCGTATTACTATTATATCGTCACCTAAATTGCAAAAGAGACTATCATGTCTTTTTGAAAATTTTAATAATTTTGTATTATGTGTATAAGCATTATAGCAACAACATGATATGCACTCTTTAATTGCTTTAATAAATTTGTTATACTTGTAAATAGAAGATTAATGTGCTGTATCATTATCAATCAATAACTCAATTTTGATTTTTTGGCTCTTTTGCATCTCCGGTGATTATATGTTGAAGCCAGTTTTTTAACAAAATTAACTGTAATTAAAAAAATCTGAACTCTTACAACCTTACTTTCTCAAATTTCGTTATATTTCTAAAAAAGTTTTAATTAAAGTGTCGCTTTTTATTTGTTTTAGGTAATAAAATAAAAAAACCTATAAATAAACAAGATTATTTAAATTTTTAATTTATTACAAAAAAATTACTTAAAAAAATGTAATTTGAAAATTATAGTATTTATCGGGTGGGTCGTCTATCGATTTAAATTTGAACTAGCTATTATTTCGAATTTGGCAATATTTATGTCATTCTATTCTGTCACAAAATTCAGTATATTATCTCCACTGAACAAAATGAATCGATTTACGCTTGAGCAACATTGGAATTTATTGGAAATTTATCACCATTTAAGATCATCTTTTCGGGTGAAGCTCCGTTTCATCTTGGTGGGTACGTTAATAAGCAAAATTGCCGTATTTGGATCTTAGAAAACCCGCCTATCGCACCATGAGAATCGATTTTTTTGTGCCCGCTCTTCATGATATTGATGTGAACGATGTTTGGTTTCAACAGGATGGTGCAATAAGTCACACATCCCATGCCACAATCGATTTATTGCGTGAAACGTTTCATTATCGTTTAATTAGCCGAAATGGTGATGTCAGTTGGCAACCAAGAAGCTACGACTAGGCTATTTTTTGTGCGGCGCCGTTGAAGACAAGTGTTATACCGACAAGCCATAGACAATTGAGCACTTACAAGCCAACATTCGTGATGCCGTTGCCGAGATACCACCCCACACACTCCAAAAAGTTATCGAACATTGGAAATATTTCATTTCTAACCGGAACAATAGTACTTCACAACGAATTTTTAATTTGCAAAATTTAAAATCATTTTTGTTTTGTTGCATTTTTTAATTTAAACTTTTATATGGCCCACCCGAGACATAAATTTAATGTAGTTTGTAATGGTATGTTATATACATAATTAAGACACAAACTTTATAAAAAAAATACGTTTTAATGTTATCATCCAATAGATAATAACAGAATAGAATAGACACACGAATGTTCAAGGTTTGGTGATTAGCTTTTTTAATTTTAATAATATTTTGACTTTAAATACCACAAATAAACAAACCAAGTCATGCATTTTTTAGACTATATATCAGGTGTTTTTTAGATGATCATAACTTTGAATTGACAACCGATTTAACAGCTGATAGTCGCCTTTTGTTTAGTTTGATTTGACATTTCATCGTGGATAGACTTAAACCAGAGTAACGCTTGCAAATTGTTGAAACGTTTATCAAAAAAATGGTTCTGTTCGTCAAACTTAAAAATTTTGTTCTCCGATTTTTGGTTGAATTGGTGCGTAAATAAATAGAATTGTCATATTCGGAGTTAGAATAATCAACAAGCTTTTGTTGAAACACCATTACATCCACAGAAAATTACTGTTTGGTGCGCTTTATGAGTTGGCAGAGTCATTGGTCTACATGTCTTTAAAACATTTTTTGTACTTCAATTAATCTTGCCGACATGTGATTCCAACAGGACGGAGTCACATGTTACTCATCATCTCCATAGAGTTATTTTTTTGGGGTAAAGTTGCTGTCTACGTCGATAAACCAGAAACAATTGAACACCTGGAAATCAACATTCGAAGAGTTATTGGCGAAAAGCGACCGCATATGCTGCGAAAAGTTGGTAAAAATAGGTTTTACAGATTGCGCTTTGTACGCGCTAGCCGCGTCGGATACATGGCCGAAATCATATTTAAACATTAATATCGTAAAATTTTCTATCAAACAGAAACTAGCCATTGATATTAAAAATATATGTATGTATTTTCAGTTTTTCTTAGAAATAAATTTTCCTGTTCTAGGGGTGTGCCACAGGACTCTATTCTCGGTCCACTTCTTTTCAATATTTATATTAGTGTTTAGTAGTGTAATTTGTATGCTGATGATGTACAAATTTACATTGGAGCTGAAAGTGATAATCTGGATGAATGTGTGCTCAAACTTAACGGTGATCTTAAGAGAGTCCCAACTGAGCTAGTGCGAATGGGTTTTGCTTCAATGCCTCGAAATCTAAATGCTTAATGGTAACTCCAAGATCTATTAAATTACCAATGCAACCTTAAATCTACTAAAAATCTTGGGATTGTTTTCAACGATAACCTGACATGAAAAGATCATGTCAATAATGCCTCAGATAGGACTTTTTATATGTTGAGAAATCTGTGGAAAACTCAGTACTTTACACCACTGAGAGTTCGTATGTTACTCCCTAAGACATATCTAATTCCAGTATTATTATATGGTTGTGTAATATTTGTACATTGCGATTCTGCTAGCTTGAGAAGATTGAATGTGGCTTTCAATGCCATAGTAAGATATTGCTACATTTTTACCCTTTTAAAAACGTGTATTTATGAGTTCGTAGACTGTAGTTAAAATAGAATAAATCTTGGCTTTTGTTTATTTATTTTAGCGATGTAATAAACGCAGAGGTACTCAACCTAATTTTTGTAACAATATGTTTATGGATTATCAAGATACGACCATGTATCTGCTCTTGGGAAAACCCTTTATTGTGTGTCACAGGATTATTAATTCCCGTGAACCGAAATACCTCTATGAACGATAGATTGGCGTTTAGTCGCTCGCTGAGACTGAATGATCTTATCCAGTTAAGGTATCGTTCTCTCATATCTGAATGGCGGTTTTTTATCTTTTCTATACGTCTTTAGAATGCATTACCCAACAGATTATAACTTCTTGGCAATGTTTTGCAATTTAAGAGGGCTTTGTTTAGATATTACTCATGATTTTTATAATGTTTATTAAATGCTAAATGGTAAATTTTTCCTTTTTGTTTTAAATTATTTTTTTATATTACTTCTATTTATTTTAATTATAAATTTATTATCGTTATTATTTTTTTGTTAAATGCTTATTATTTTAGAAATGCTAATTGATTAACGAATAAAAGTTTTATACTATAATTATAAGACCCTAGGTCTTGTTGTATAGAACATCAAATAAGTAAATAAATAAATAAATAAACTTATGTCACTGTATAAAAAAATGCGCTATATTTGATACTTATCGACCGAATTTTTAGAAACGATGTTTACAAAGTACTATTTTTCACAAATAAAATTGGTTAACTATTTGCAAAATTGGTTAACTTATGTATATATGTCTTGTTTCGACATAAGTTAGTCAGAAATTCATTTATTTATTATGTCTTTTCTACGTACTTTTTATATAAAAACTAATAATCCCTTGAAAAAATTTGTTCGACAAAACTTGGTCTTAATAATAAAAACCAAATAGATACCAAATTCATATTTTTTCAATATTTTTAGTCAATTATAAATGTATATGTTCCGCCATTCGGAGCCGGCGTTAAACTGTATATATATATATATATATATATATATATATATATATATATATATATATATATAGCCGGCGTTAAACTGTATATATATATATATATATATATATATATATATATATATATATATATATATATATATATATGTATATATATATATATATATATATATATATATATATATATAAATTCTAGACAATAAGGGTGTTTACTTTTTTTAGACGCTGGCCATATAGAAATACTGCAAACTATGTACATATATACAGCAAACTGCAAAAATAGCTTGTTTAGGTGCATATAGCGGCTTATCTTTTAAACCGCTGATACATTGGCAAACATTTGCTTGCAAACATCATGGATGTATGTGTGAAAAGTTAAAAAAAAATAGCCACACGCATATATTGTGTGTAAGCTCTTCAGGCATGCGATTGGCTAATTTTATTTTTCACGCATACATACACGAGGTTTGCAAACAAATGTTTGCCAATGTATCAGCGGTTTTACTGTAGAAATTTTATTCTTTTTCTTTTCTAATTTTAAACAAATTTTTTTTATTACGTCATCATCGTCAACATACTATTAAATTATTTTATTTTTTTATTGTTGTTTATTTTGTACTTTATTGTTAAATATTATTATTTTGTTAAGCAATATAACAAACACAGTTGAAGAGTACATACATATGTGGCTACATTGTATGTACATATGTAAATGACAAATTGTGATAAGATTAATATTTTTAAATTGTACATATATTAACATACGTTTTGTTCTATACTTCTTATAGATACAATATACATATACATACATACATACAATCGTATTCCCTACTCACCAATAAAAACGATAAGTTTCCTTAGCTTGCCCAACAGCTACTAGTTCTGAATGAATTTTGCTTTGTGTTTATATTTAATATTAAACAAAAACATTGGGAACTCCCCATATTCGGCATTTGTCAGTGATGTTATCTTTATAATTTTCATATAAATTTAGCTGCTGAAAAAGCGTTTTAGTTACTAATGGAAAATCTGATATGAATTTTCTTCCCTCGAATTTATGGACACGAGATTGCCACTATCGGAACTAGCCGAGAACGTAGAAAAAGTAATGACAACATGAATTAGCTACAGTACAGTACAGTCTTTTGTCTCAAAAATTTTATTAAAACTTCAAAGCTAAAATTCGAAAGTAGAAACTCTGATTAAATGTCACCATTAATAAGGTTGGTCCAAAGTAGGAAATTTAATAAAACCCAACCCTAGACAGAGAAATATATTCACATTATTCCATCATTTAACTTTACAGTTCTTCGCTGCAAAGAAAAATCCAATATACCGTTATAAACTCTAAGAAAGGGAAAAAATCGTGTGAAATGAAAGATAACTCACTCTTTGTTGCTGAAATTCAGAGCATATGTAGTAAATTGCAAACTTACAACAAAGAGTGATTTCCGCTAATGAAAAATTTTAAACAAACAAAAGCAGAAACAAATTTAATTAAAAAAGATTTCCGATTTATATATATATATATATATATATATATATATATATATATATATATATATATATATATATATATATATTTATATATATGTATATTTATATATATGTATATATATATATATTTTTTTTTTTTTTTCTAAGAAAATTTTTTATTGTAGACATCTTTTGGTCTATTTTGCACCGTTTTATTGAGTTTGAAACATTTTATTATGTCGTGCACAGTTGAATGAGTTCTGTCAATAATTTTTGAAATTTCGCGAACCCTTTTTCCTTTTCTTGCATACTCATTAATAAGTTTTCTTACTTCGATATTAGTTTGTCCCCGTTATCTAGCCATCTTCTTGATTTAAGATCTGCTTTCACTGATCTTAAGTTTCCTTTTTACCATTGCTATAATTGCATAAATATGATGATTAGTGCTATGATTTCTATACCATGTACTTTAAACTTTCACTATTTCAGTGTTTTAAAATTTTTTAGTATCACTAGTTCAAGCACGTTTATTACTATCTAACTAAACAGAAATTATAGCAATATACATACATATGTAAGTACAATGCAGGCATTTTTTTTTTTCTTAATTTACTTAATATGGGAAGTATCTCTTTCACTTGTCAATTCAATGCTATATCTATCTCTCTATCTGTCTCCAACACTATATAGAATATACCAATGAACACAAAAAATAGAAAAAATAATTGGATAAGTGGTATAGTTTTTATACCGCAGCCCCGGAAAGAGTTAATTATGACCCTATTACATCAGTACATATTGAATGATAATGTAAAAGACTACGTTTTAAATTTGAAAATTTAAGTCAATCACTGTTATTTAACATGGCGTCGGCAACAACGGCAATTTTAAGGCAACATCAATTTAAAACAATGACAAACAGCTATTTAATGTTTATTTGTTATTATGTAAGAGCATTATGACACCGCTGCCAACTTATCGATAATGTTAATAATGTATAGTACACATAACCAATGTTAGAGTCCAGCTGATTCTTTTTGTTTGTTGTTTTTGATAAAAAAAAATGTTTGTGTTTGTGGAAAAATAAAATTAAAATAAACAAAAATCTTACATTTTTAATTTGCCCGATGATAAATGATATATTTAAAGTCATAATTTCCCAAGGAATGGATTTTCTTATCCTTTTAAAGATTTGAAAGCTTCTGCTAAATAAACTTTATTTTAAACATGTGTTGAATGTAATAGAGCCTCATTTAAAAAAAGGATGATATTAAAGTTTGTTCTGAACCTCATAAAATTAGCAGCAACATTCCTTTTTTTGCTCAGGGATCGTACCAAATCAGCGTAGGAAATGATTTTAACCTGGAACTGTTGTTATCCCACTGCTCCTTAAAATTGTTAGGAACAGTGCCTTTTTGGAATCTTCTGGCTAGAGATGAATTTTTCTCGAGCTCTTCCACCAACTTATCAAACTAGCACTTATTGGTTATTTTAACCATTATCCTGTACTTTAAAAATAAAATGCATATGACAATTATGTGTCCCATTTTGCTCAATACAAAATATTCAAACATATATTTATTCTGTCTATTGTATTTACATTTATGGCATGTAATATATTGTTACGAAAATTAAAATGCATAAAAAGAAAATACATTAAAAGTTGATTAATGGGTGCCTATGTCGCCATTGGAAAAGTGCAGAAGGCTAAACTTCATCCAAATAATAATGGTCCTTCCTCCAAAATGAAGGAGGTCTTGAGAGAGTTCTATAATGGAGCCAGCGGAGGACACTTTGTGGTGGCAAAGACTCTTGAAAACCTTAAACAAAGTTTTATTGAGATAGCAAACTGTACCAGTGTATTGTAGCTAAAGGTCCCGTATGTAGAAGCAGAGGTCAGCTGCAACAATATAACTCAGGCGTACCTTCGAGCGGATAGCCATGGACGTAGCAGGCCCTTTTCCTGTCAGTAATGCCGAAACCGTTATGTTCTCGTCGTGATGGATCGTTTCAGCAAATGGCCGGAAGTGTATGCCATACCCAATCAAGAGGCGAATACGATTGTAAATATTTTTGTGAACAATTGAGTATGCCGCTATTGGGTTCCAATAGAGTTTCATTTCGATTATGGCAGAAATTTCGAGTCTGCTATATGCAAAAAAATGTGTGAGATATACGGTATTAAGAAGATTCGAACAGCACCACTTCACCCGCATTCTGATGAAATGGTAGAACAATTTATTGGAATCCTAGAGGAATACTTGCGAAAAGTAGTTAGCGATCAATAAAAAAAACTGGGACGACTGGCGTACTGTTCAGCTGTCGATGACTCAACATCTAGATTACCTGCCAAAATAATTTTTGGGACTGAACTAAAACTGACCTGCTGACTTAGAGTTTGGTGCTTAGCCTACCACAACGAGAGAATACACATACGCTGAAAAACAAGAAAGTCAAATGAACTTTTGTGTGCATACGTATAAAAATGGTCAGCGATAGAATGAAAGCCAGATATGATCGTGCAGAAAATACTAAGGGCTTCCATGAGGAACAGATGGGTCTACTCTGCAACCCACAGCGGAAGAAAGGATTACCTCCAAGCTACGAATTAACTGGAAGGGTCTTACAAATTATTCAAAAGGCTAAACGATGTCGTCTATAGGATACAAAAGAATAATACCCCGCGATAAAAAATTAAATTGGTACATCTAGAATGACTGGCGAGCTATGTGAAGAAATATAATGAGCACATTCGGGACGAACAGGCTTAAGTGGATGGCAGTGTTACGAAAATCCATATCGGTGCTTTAAAACTGTGTTGTAGGATTTTGGTCTATTGGTTTGTGTCAAGGTCGTTAATGCCATACTCATTTGTGAATATGGTAGCTTTGACAATTCAACCATCTTTTGATAACGCGATCTTGCGTTCTTAAAATTGACGGACTTATAGAAGATTTGCGAGGGTTTAAGACTGTCTCATATAGGCATTAAGGTATATAATGGACGCTGCCTTGCCTACGTCAGTTCAGTTATAGTTTGGCAGTCATTGTGTAAAGTTGTCATAAGTAATTGTAATTGTGCTTAAGTGGAAGCTAAAGAAGTTGCTGTATAAAGACAAAGTGGGAAATAAAATAGAAGACTATAAAGTATGCAGGAAGAATTACAAATCTAGAAGCTTAGGTTGAAACAACAGGAAAATTACCGTTTTATCCGAGCTAAGACTGAACGAAATTCCTTTTTGCGAGGGTGAAAATCTAGTCAACGTTTTTCAAAATATTATTAATATTATCAACATTCCCATTCTAAATTTAAGGGCTGTATACCGGCAAAAACCTCAATTTGACGAACATTCATGACAGGAATTATTTTCTTAAATCCTTAGCGAACTTCAGAAAACTGCACAAGAGTTTAATTTTTCTACTCAGGGACATTGGTTTTAAACTTATAGACACTACATTCACCACGCGTGGCTTTGTTTACGTTAAACTTAAGCTGGACGATGATCCTGTCCTTGTTGATAATATTTATTAACTGTCTGGAGCGGTTATTTCCAGGCCTTAAGAGACAAACTGCCAACAGCGGCCATGATGTTTAAGTTGCTAGCAATAATCTTTAAGTCTATCATATTCTTCAGCATGATTTTTATTTTTGAGTATTTTATTTTCAAATCGTCTTTAAATTACAGTTATTTGTTTTTTATATATTACACATATAGATCCCTTATTTGCAGATTCAACTTTATTTTTCCTCAAACGGAAATTATTCTAATTTTATTTACCGCCCTAATTATTGAAAGCATTGCCAACACTTTAAAACTATACATTGAAATTTAGTGGTTCTAATTACAGAGACTGTCGGCTATATACAAAAACAAAATAAAGTACATTTCACACCTACTTCAAGAAAAATTCACTAAATTATTATTATTTAAAATCAATATTAAACAAACAAATTTTAAAGTTGGTTCGACCGTACTTTAAAGCATTTTTAAGGACATTATTGTGAAAAAAACATAAAATCGAAATTTTAAAACAATGGACAAACTTTATTGATAAAATAATTGATCAAAACAATTTCAAAATGTAATAAAATATTTTTTAGAGGAAAATTTCAAAGCATTAAAGAACGAAAGCTAAAAAAATTAAAAAGAGAAAAGCGCTCATTTCTCCATACTAGATAAAAATTATCAACAATAATAGTTTCAACATGATGCTGGACGCCTTCAAGTCCTTGCATGGTAAGCAGGGTTGGTTCAAAACTTGTTATCGTTTTGCTGGACACTGTGGACTAGATGGTAATGAAACAGCGACTGCATTGGCTTTAAGGTTCCGTGACTCCATACATATATTGGTCCGGAACCTTAATGTGCAGCATCACTGACTACCATTCTCAATCTACTCGAAGATTATGAAAATGCAAGATGCTTGGAACACTCAAGGGGGGCTTCGCCACTCTAGATAAGTGATCAGTTTGTTCTAAGAGCTTCGTTCTAAGGTTCTTAAATTTGGCAGAACGGATTTAAAACTCTTAATGGAGATTTTTACATGCCACTTTGAACTAAAAACGCATCTGAAGATAATGTCGGTAACAGATGTGGATGTGTGTGGACTGCACTCATAAGCATCAGAGACCGAATAACACATATTGTGCGGTACTTGACAGGCTTAGATAGATATGATTAAGTAGACATTGGGTCTCACTGGGTGAAATATTAACCACTATGGTTTCAGATCTGCTTGTGCATTAGGAAGGCAGCAGATCTGCTGAACAAGCTATAGACCGGAAAGCACAATAGATGCTATGAGTCGCAGTGTCCTGCAATATTGCCTGATCGGTATAGACAAAGAAAATAATGATGACAATAATACTCTCATTTTGACATAATATCTATTAAAGAAGTAAAAAAAGTCAAAAGAATTAAGGCGTAACCTACTTTAAAACGAAAAAACTGAAAGTGACCTAGCGAAATACTATTCAAAAAAAGAAGAAGGGAATTTATTCGCAAAAACAAATTTTATTTGCTTAGTTACGCAGGTGTATTACAAGGGTTTAAAGTAGATATAGTGGCAAGATAGAGTGCAGTACCCTCTACTGTTTCATTTCAATTTAAAAGAAAATAACGAATTTAGAAAGCGATTGCTTGGTGACGCAGGCTAGAAATTAAAGCCATATTATTTTCACCGTTATAATGATATCAAGAAGATATATACATACATTTTGTTGCCTTATAAATACAACATTTTTCTCAATTATGCCAAATCAACATTCGTACATTTTTTCAGAAAGCACATTTTTTTAAAGCCCCTTTTTTAAAAAAATAAATAACGAAAATAATCTTTTTTATATGATTTTGAACAAAAAGTTTTCTTTCTTAATAGAAATATAGGAAAAGTATTTTAATCATAAATTTTTAGAAAAATAATAAAATTCAAATAAATAATATATTCAGTTTGTATGAATTTATATTCTTCATATTGTAAATGAGAAATAAAATAAATATAGTATTACCAGTTTCGAATATGAAAAAACGTAAAGTGTACTTTAGTTAAAATACTGATTTTGAATAAGAATTTCCAAAAAAGGTTTATTAGCTTTAAAATGCATTTTAAGTAATTTATATTTGATACTCAAAATTAAAAGTTTTTGTGAATATAGCCGTATGTATACAATATGGTTAGAGTCCATGCTAGACAATGTACTACTGCACTTTGTACAGCAGTACTTTGTCCATAAAAATGCACAGAGTCTGGGGAATAAGATGGACGAGTTTAGGCACTTATTTATATCGGCGAGTATTGACATCATTTGCGTTACTGAATCGTGGATTTTCTTGAATGTTCTTGATTCAGTTTTCAATTTACATGGCTTTAGGCTTTTCCAGTCGGATAGAAAAATCCTTGTAATTGATAGGGAAACTAGGGCGAAGGTGGTGGAGTTGCGATTGATGTTTGAAACGGTATCCCTTGCAAGGAAAAATTATTTACTCAAATTGGTAGTGAAATAGAATATTTATTTCTCCTCCGATAGAAAGAAGTTTCCACTAGGTAGTGTTTATATTCCCAATTGTAACATGCATTTTTTTACTTTTATTTCTATTCTTAAGGAAATTTCTATGTCATATGATGATATTGTTATCATTGGTGATTTTCATAATAAGTTGAACCGATGATTTCTCTTCATCTTTATCCTGTAAATGTGTCTACACCTACACACTTCTCCTCAACATCTAGTAGCCTAATTGAACTTGTATTTGTTAATCATAGGGCAAAAGTACTGCTATACGACCAAATTTTTACTTCGTGCATTTCTAATCATGATCTTCTTTTCTTGGATTATTGACCAACTATCTTCTATTCAGGAAAATATTCGCCTTTTATATGATATGTCAGTGCTAAACTTATCAGGGGCAATAGCAGCCGTGGTTTAGTGCTGAAATAAAACGACTGATTGAGGTCGTAGATAATATTTATTATCGGTGTAAGAGATTTAAAACTCACAATATGATGGCTATTTACAAATCTGCTCGTAGAAAAGTTACCAAAGGCATTAAACTCAAATAGACTCTGTTTTACAGTAGAAAGTTTTCTACTGCAATGAACAATCAGTTTGTTAATGTTAATGTTCCAACATCATCATGGTAGCAATCAAGACGACCATTGTTGTGTTCTGTTAAAGAATTTCTTTAGTTTTTGTTGCGGTGATCACCTTGAAGTTTTGGAATGTTTATCTTCTGTGAAATCTAATGCAGGTGGTTCTGACGATTTGGATCTTAGGTGTGCGAGGAGTTTAACTCCGAAAATATTTCCTTATTATACTCATTTATTTAATACCGTTTTCCTGATGAATGGAAACAATTTGAAATTGTTCCTATTCCAAAAACCAATAACGAGTTCAGACGGATTGCCATTTTCTCTTTTTATCGAAAGTCATGTAAAGTCTTATTGCTAAGCAAATAAACGAGTACTTGGAAAGTAATAGTTTCTTAACTGTTAGGCAGTCAGGATTTAGGAGAGGGTAGGAGCTGTACTACGGTTGTAATAAATTTGGTTAAGGCCTCTCTTTTTCTGTATTTATATTAAGGATTTATCGGAAGTTTTAACTAACTGTAATATTCATATGTACGCTAATGACGTGCAGTTTTACACCTGTAGCCGTATCGAGAATATAAACTCATGTGTAGGCTTCCTCAATGAGGATTTACGAAAAAATGATAGTTGGGCTACGGTCAATGGGATTTGTAACAATCCTTCAAAGTCTAAATGTATAGTACTGTCGATATCCTATAGGGAATTTGACGTACCTGAGTTTTTTAATAAGGGGATACGAATAGACTTCGTTAAATCTGCCTTCAACTTAGGTGTTGTCTTCAATAGACGGTTAACGTGGTCTAATGACATTAGTATCGTTGTTGGTACAGTTGCATGCTTCGAAACTTGTGGGCTGTCGTAGATGCTACTTCTTTTGTCATTCGTATGCAACTTTCTAAAAAGTACTTAATACCTGTTCTTTTATACGGATGTGAAATTTATTCAAACTGTGATGGTGATGACAAACGGAGGCTCAACGTAGCCTACAACAACATAGCAATATATTTTTTCCTTAGAGGACGTCGTGACCACATGTCACATTACTTATACCGCATGTTTGGTATGCGTTTTGAGAATCTTTTCAAAATTAGGTGCTTTGTATTTATACATCGAATTATTACCTCTAAACTGCCTGCTTATTTGTTCAATAGGTTTCAATTTGCAAGATCATATCTTGGAAAGAAGATTATTCAACAATGTTATAGAACTCTTTTGTCTCAATTTTATATTTATTCTTCTTTGGAATTCTTGTGAAATTTCGAAAATGGCACATGTCCGAATGTTTAAAGTTTACAAGAAATGAAAAAAACTAATTAATTTGTAATGAAGTATAAAAGTTCAAAAAATTTTATGTGGATTATATTTTGTGGCTAATTTGTACTCGAAAATTACAGAAGTATTTTTATACTGACTTCTTTTAATTATTCTGTAACATTGTATACCATCTGTTATTTTTTTGTACTTTTTATTTGTGAATATTTTTTTGATATAGTGCCTGAGGTCACCGATTAGATCTTCTCTAATGGTACATGAACTTGTTTGTTGGTCTTATGTATCAACTCCGGATTTCGTCTCATTTAAAAGTGAATGATTTCAGGCTCTTTTGTAGCACCTTTATGTTAACAGTCATTGACATACCGCAATATTGCCAATTGGAATACGAAGTTGAATCAAAACATAAAAAATGGCCTTGTCTTTTATTGCCGACGCCAAATATAATAATAGTAAATGTTTTGTTATTTATTACAACAACAAGTACATACGAGGGCGGATTGACATAATCTATGACAAGAAACGAGTTCGTATAGTTAGTCTTTTGAAAGTAATAAAGTCATAATGTAAGTTGAACTAATAGCATAATATATGACAAGAAACGAGTTCGTATAGTTAGCCTTTTAAAATCCAGGACGATAATGGTGGCAAAAATCTGATCGGGAAAGAAGTATAAACCTAGAATCGATATAAGTTTTTTCTGCAATCCTGTGTACCAAGCTTCTTCAGGCCCAACCTTGCCCCATACGAAGAAAATCTATCTACACATTTACACTCCAAGCCACGTAAACAGAATAATAAAATCTTACTCTGCACTGACTCAATTGAATATGACTCCAATAATAAGGATTCCAAATAATCGTCGTATATTCCAAAATCGGCATAACTAGCGACATGTACAACTGTTGCGTAATATAAGGATCAGTAAATTCCCTGGACCATCTCTTCACAAGACCTATAACCGCCATAAACTTACAAGTCGTCAAACTAACATGTTCAATAAATGGCAGTTTCCTATCCTAAAACACACCCAGGTCAAGAAAGGTAGTAACGGTCTCTAACGGGAAAAAATCACTTGTATACTCGAACGGAATTACATTCCTGTGGGAAAATACCATGTGTCTTCTTTTCACCAGGTTGAGATCCATCAAATTAATTATGCACTAAACGACAAAAAAATGTCAATACTTCGTTGCCCAAAATAACATTAGAAGTATAAAAAAGTTTATATAAATTATTGTATAGTAGCTGGTATCAAGTTGTTAGGAACAGAAAATCGACATTTCCCAATATTTAACTCCAATGAATTAAAATTTGACTATTCTGAAAAATATTGAATGTCATTCTGCAAAGACGATGGACAAGTTATGTTTTTAAACGAGCTAAAAATTTTATTGCCACCATATTCGAATGAAGGATAACAGATAGGAGGTCATTTTTGAATAACGTAAATAGTACAGACCTATTGTTGATGGCTACTGTTGGCAGCACTCATATTATCAAAAAAAAATAATGGTAATTTAAATATTATGGTTAATTTGAATCACAATTGTAGACCTCAAATTCGACAAAACAGATTCAGCAGCGATAAATGAAAAACTTATATTCGAGGGGTGAGATATTTTATAAGAAAAAGAAAATTGGTTATCAAATGATTTTACGAATATGTGATTGAAAAAAATCTGCAAATAAGTTACTTATGAATATATCATTCTTAGCTTTACGAAATCAAATAGGTAGGGTAAGCATTGATAGACATTTCAAATTACTAAAATTATAAAAAACTTTTGGGTTCGTCTTAAAATTTATTTTTTGCAAATAGAACTGAAGTCAATTACATATTCAAAAAACTTATACACTTGCCAGAATAAATATCCGTACACCTTAAGTCTAAAATTTCAAATTCAAAAAATTTCCTGAATTTTGAAGTGACCTGACCAATATATTTAGTAAAGGTTTATTGAATGGTATAATTGCATATTATTATGTATTTAAAATTTTATTATGCTTTCATTTCTTTTTTAATATATTAAATTACACAACTGATTAACCAGAAAAAGTATTCGTGCGTTTCAAATATTACTGGAAAAATTATTTTATGGGACATCATAATAATAATTATTATTAACAATTGGTGGGCATTTTTGACATTATCCAACTAAATTGGATATTTTGTTGTTGCTAATTTTGGTCTTTATGGGGTTGAAGTCCTGCTGATTGAAGGTAAATTTTCCATTGGCCTTTGATGTTACAATGGAATCACAACATCGTATTTTGCGAATTTCGTTTTAATTTATTATCCTGTTTGAACAAAATGTATTATCCTGTATGCAGCTGTTGTGAGTTTTCTTTTAAATTATGTGTCGAGATAAATAAATAATCATATTGGTCTATTGTGGATTCTATAAAAGTAAATTTTCCAACACTTTAAACTGGCATGCACCCGTGAAACCTAATGAAACCTAATTATTATGGCGGAAATCATTTTACTTTTTGACAGTAAAAGATCAGAGTTGCCAATCAATTTTAATAAATTGTTTATGTCCAAAGTGCAAAAAATAATTCAATGCGAAAGGAAATACTTGGAAACTTTATGGCACAGCATACAGACCTACCAAAAAATTCCCAAAGAAAAGCATGGGCTAACTAACTTTGGGTCACCTTACCCTTAAATTAAATGTCTTAGGTCCACCAATAAAAGATTCAAAGTTGTGGTGCAAGATGAAATACAAAGAAAATATATTTTTTCTTATTTTAAGCAATAAATTTTTATTGGGTATACGCTGATCAAAAATAAGAGCAGGTGCTGGCCCGTATGAGAAGAAAGTTCTATTATAACTATTTTTAATTTAATTATTAAATAAAACTATTTATTTTTAAATAAGCTTGATTTAATATTTTACCCGTACCATTTTTACCTTACCCATTTTTGTGGCGAAAGTTAAACGTTTTTAAAAAATGATATCTTGGTTTACAAAAACTCCACTCATTGAAAATCTATTACAAAATGCTATTGTGGTTGGGATATTTCAAAAACTGTCGTTAACATTTTTAGTCACGACAACAACAAAAATTAAAAGAAAAATATATTTATAAAGAGTACAACCGCACCGTAAGGCTTAATTATAGTTTGTTTAATTTTTAACTGTAAACGAAGGTATAAAATTAAGTAGAATGAAACGCTCAAATTACAGTACCGAGCATAAAAAATGCAACGCCATGAAAAATAGTATATAACTTAGTCAAATTTTCTTTTGTTAAATCCTATGAAATTATTTTTTTACATTCTGTATTTAAGTATGCTTCTTCTTATTATAAAATAAAAAATGTAAAAGAGAATTTGAATTAGATACTGTTTTTCGTGATGGAATGCATTTTCTGATTATGAAACGCAGAGTTGAATTTTTAACGCTACTGTAATTTAAAAAAAAAAAAATTAAAAAGCAAAACAATTACTTGTGCTTTTATAAAAATTTTAAATTATTGTGGAAATTATTCCTCTCTTTGTGTTGTATTTAACCCTAATCACTACCCTGCGCAATTTTTTTTTTTTTTTATTTGTATTTACATATTTGTTTCCTTTTTATCTACAATCAATTTAATTATTTTTTATATACATACATATGTTTTATCTGGAGTTTTAACCCAATTTTTTTCCTTTAACCTTTTCAATACTTAAGCTATAATTCTATTCATTGCGTATCGAGCAACAAATTTTTCGATATCGAAATATTATTCATTACAGACACAGATGCCAGAATTAGGCCTTCGAACTTGAATTTTAAAATTCCGGTCAGATTTTCCCCGCATTATCGTCCACTTGGATTAGACAAGCCAGGCGAAATCTTTCCCTTTTCGTAGATTATGCAATGATCTTAATTTTCATTATAATTTTATTGATTTTGATTGCTTTTATAACATTAATTTGTTAATTTATGTACATACATACCATATGTATGTATTTGCGTTATTGTTTCTATGTTCTAAAACTGATTCATGCTCTCGTTGCCATTGCTTATTCTCTCGTATTCGCTGCAGTTCGTAAGTGTGTGGCGGGTAACTTTTGAAGAAAAAAACTGGATTTCGTTCTAATAGTTTGAAACATTTTGTTTTTTTTTACTCGTTTTGCTGCTAGATCATATTTTTGAATAAATCCTTTTTGGTATGATTCAATTTTAGTGAGCGTGTAATGTGAAATACGTTTCTATAATGCTTCATTTCAGGTATTCCACATTAGCCGATTGGCAAATAAATTTATATCATATCATCATATTTATGCATATAAGTATTCGCACAATCAAAATACTGAAAAATATTCAACAATAGAATATAATATACTTTTGTTCGATAAGTTAAAGAAATTGAACGCTGTTAGGAATACAAAGAATGATCTTCAAACTGATAGCTATGTAGACAAACAGATGGATAAACAGATAGATAAGATCATGTTTGCGAAAAGGAATCATTATCTGAAGTCATTCTATCACGTTATATATAAGATAAACAAAACAAAAAATCATACCATAAATTAAATTCGTTACATAACCAACGCAAGAGAAAACGAAATTTTCTGTAAAAATCCATTGCTAGGAGTGGATAATACCCTAAAGTTCTGAACGTCAAGCTCTAAATGGGAAAAAAAATACCTAGCAAGTGATAATCGGGCAATATTCAGTTAAGTTATTAACATGAAGGTCCGAAAAACCGGTTTTTTACCCATAATTCGAGATTTTGGAGGTGCTTTGAAAATTTCAGAAACAGATCGTTGTTCTTTTCGATAGCGCCTGTCAAAAATGTATTATCATTTCCCAGGCATTTCAACTTCGTTCTTTTTTGTCGCACCGTGTCATTGGTTTCAGTTTAAGCGAAAAGATTTTGTTTATTTTTATTTTATTTTTTAAAAGTTTGTACGACATACCTGGCGAGTTATGCAAATGGGATTGTCCGACAGCAATGTTCGGATTGATATTTCCGTCAGCAACGAAATTAGATGTACAGCCAGAAATATCATTAGAAATAATACATCCTGGATTAGAAGGAGTCGATAGCGGTGTTATTACATTTCCCAGATTATCATTATCATTTCTGACTGCACTAACTACACTAGACACGCTTGAAGACGAGGTAAACGTGTTTCCACCTGCCGTTTGTATTTGTGCTGTGGTTACCACTCGATGTACAGTATACATTATCGGTGGTATTTGAGAATGTACTGAAGTCATTGCTAACGATGTTGGTGTTACCAATTGTTCACAGTCAGTACTGGTTTGATGTGTTTGTGTTTCTGCCACAATGTGACTGTTACTTGGAGTTAAGCTGCAGTTTAATGTATCATCACTGGGACCATCTGTAGACGTTGGGCTGTATGTATGTTGTTGTTGTTGTAGTTTCTGAATATTTCCAGAACTTATTTGTTTCTGCTGGTTATAATGGTGATAATGGTGTTGAGATGTTGGCTGGTTCACTTGGTGATGATGATGATGATGTGGTTGATGTTGTAGTTGATGATTATGTTGTTGCTGATGTTGATGCAGTCCTTGCCCTTGGACCTGTACAGAAGGTAATGGGGATGCAGAGCTAATGCGGCCAGTAATATTATTACTGCTCTCAATGCCTACATTTGCATCAATATTACCAGCATAAAAGTCATCGCGACATCTGTAATCGGCAGTGTTGTGATATAATCGAGATCTATAACGAACACATTTACACAAAAGGAAAAATTTTTTATTTTAATATTCGGTATAAATTAAATTTTACTTACTGATACTCTTGTGGTGTCAATTTTCGTCGATTATATTGAAGTGTGCTCATCGGAACTGTCATTACATTTATATAATTTCCAGTTACATTAGAACTGTCAGCGTTTGTAATATTGTTTAACGGTCCAGCTGCGGATGATGCAGTTGATGGCATAACAGAGTTGTTACCAACAGCATTACCGTACGCAACACTACAGTTGCTAAGTCTCAAATTATTATGTGAAGATTTGCCGTTATTGTTGTTATTAAGCGAAAGTGATTCCTTATATATCGATGCTGAATAATTGCGCTCACAACCCGTATATTCATGCGACTTAGAAGCTCCACAGACACTATTTGAGACCATAGTTGTTGAAGAAGTTGATAAAGTAACAGGAGCTGAATTACGGCAGTAAAATTTATTTGGATCCATTTGCTAAGCACACACTTTATTGCAAATTATTGATACTAAAAATTCCTATAACCTCTAGCAAAATTACTGCCAACATGCACAATTGAAGATTGTTATGAGATATTCAATGCCATTTCTTATTTTTATAATTTGTCAGTCACAGCTTTGCCTCTAGTCGTTTATAATGGAGCCGAATTTTGTTATTTACATAATATATACCATTTTTTATCTTCGAATGATATATAGCACCGTTATTTTTTTAAGTTTAAGTAATTTAAATTAACAATTTATTCATGATTGCGTTTCATTACACTGTATTATAAATAATGTTATCTGTTAATAAAAATTTTAAACCTTAATTGTATGCATTTTGAAATTCGAAAGATATGTATATTCTTTGTGATTGACGGAAATAAAATTAATGATAAAAACCCATCGATAAATGGTAAATGATAAAAATTCATCGTTTCTATTGTTAATTGTAACATAAGTCAGTTTCTGCTTATGAATAAATTAAGAAAGTGAATAAGTAATTATTAAATACTTATAGGGAAACAAACAATCATATACATGCATACTTATTGATAAAATACAACTTTTTACATGCCTTTTAAATAAATACTCAAAAACAAATTTTTGTTTTAAATTTGTTTGTCTTTCGTTTTAAATTTGGTTTATACTAAATGTTTGATAATTAAATTTTTACTATACTTTACTTCTTCGATATTTTAGTAATTATATTGTATATGTATCATCATTGTAATAGTAAATAAATGCTATGTAGATAATGATGATATTAAAGAAAACTACATACATATGGTATATACCTACGTATGCTTGTGTAATATAAACCTTCACAATTTTCTTCTCACATCTACTTAACACATATACACAAATACATAAATAAACATTTGTATATTATAATCAATATATTATTGTATGTGTAAAATCCCTCCAACGATTGGGTGGGCCAATGACACGAATATTACAATAATTTTTCATAATTATAACACTAAAACGTTAATTAATCTTAACGTTAAAAGTACAAAATTAAACACAATTTTTCTGTTGACTTTATATGTATGTGCATATTGGTATGTACAATATTGGTAAAAAAAAGGCTGGTGCGTTTCTTTGTTAGTATTTGTATGTATTTGAAGGATTTTTAGAAAGTTTATAATTAAACTATTTCACATTTTCATTTAGAATCGTACCATAATTACAGAGTTCTTTTTAAGTTTCACACGAATATTTATATTCCTTTCAATTATTATGAATTTGTATTTTCAGATTTATATATTTCTTATTAAAAAAAAAAATAAATAAATATAAATAACTTTCTTTAGTTGTATTTTTTTTCGCTTTTATCTATACAATGTTGTTGGACTTTAACATATCGAAGTTAGTCTTTCTATCTGCCATAACCTCCACCACCAATACTATCGTTACGAACGCTTTAACGAAAGACAAACAACACGATGAAGTCTGTTTTTCCCGTTTTATGTTTATTACCTTTAGTACGAAAATTGTCAAAACAAATTCTGTTGTCAGCAGCATTCACATCGCCTTCACCCAATTTTGATTAATAACAATAATAGAATAAAGGAGATGAGGAAGCAGTAAAACGGAGAAAAAGAGAGAAGAGAACATAAATTCGTGACTTTTCGCTCAGCAACCAAAATATCCTTTCACAAATCTTATGCACTTTTCGTATACCAATAATGTGGAATTATGTTTACCCACATATACTTACACAAAAACATTTCTCACCAAGCATGGATTGAAATAAGTACTCTTTGCGACTGCGTTATGCCACAACATCTACAACATCTGTTCATGTATGTTCTAAAACTCTAAATGTGAAAAGAAATTTAAACATAATATACATATTCACAATAGCTAGCTAGTAAATACGTAGTTGTATATTTATTTAGATCCCCTTTACATTATGGAATTGAAGGGAAAACAGACGAAGTTTGTAGGGCAAAGATCTGCGTAGGACATGAAAGTCTGTATCGACAATTTTTGGGTTTATCTCTTCCACTTTACGTAATATTCATCTTGTTGCATCATATTATTCATAATTTTCAAAAGTGTAACAGTTTTAGACAAGAGTAAGAGGATTGAAAAAAAGCCTGCCCATGTCCATAATGTAAAAGTGTTCTTCCACAAAGACATGCAAATGGGTGCAAAAGTGAACGCATGTGAGAAGTAGAAGAAGTTCCAGTAAAAATATAAATACGCAATCAAAACAAACAAACCTTTACACTTTTTTATCATTAAGTTCTTAAAAAAAAAGAAAATAGTAACAAAACTGAGCATTTGCTTAGTTTTGCGCTTTTCAGTTAAATATACTTATGTATATTTTAAATACTTTCGAAAATAAAGATACAACACATCAGCGCTTTAAAACTGTATTGTGGGATTTTGGTATGTTTTGTGTCAATGCTGCCAAATAGACAATCTTTACGTTACATTTTAATTAACGGATATGAAAATAGAAGATGGTCGATATTTCCAGAACCTTCCAAACTGTAGGCAATCAGGTATATAAAGGGGCTGTTTTACCTACAATTTAGTTATCGTTTTGCTGTCGTAAGATAAAGACGTGTTTAAGTGGAAATAACGGTTTATACAACACCTTTATTTAATTTAATATTAAATTGAACAGTATAAAAGTTATTGTGTAGTAAATAAAAATAAAAACTATAAACAATAAAATAAGGTGGTGTTAATTTTATTTTAACGCAATTTTAAAGAACTCAACCGTTTTAAAAAGGTTAAAACGTAACAGTATTATGTCCATTGCTATATAACATTATCTAGAAGCTCTTTAACATTTTTCCACACATTTTTTTATTATTGCTTAAAAATACTCCATCAAATCGGTATTTTTATGCAGGCCAATAAATGACCTGAAATTTTTGTTGCGAAATTTTGGTTTTGAAATTAAAACAACAGTAATGTTCTCGTTGAATATAAAATTGTGACTGACTTCATTAAAAAAAATCTTAATTTATAAATTCTAAAAATTATTTTTGCTTTTTTTCTAAGTTGTAACCATAAACGCTACACTGTTAATGTAATTATATTGTTATTTATACTGGAAAATTAATTGATCGAAAATTTGAATTCACCAATTCCAAGCCAATGTTTCATTTTATTACTTTGTAATGTTAAAAAACACTTATCTTTAAACTACATACTGTGGAGGTCATATACTGTTAATATATAAAAAATAATAATTGTAAATTTGAAAATCTCAATAAATTGTGAAGATCGCTATTGTAACAAATAATTACAGAAAATTCATACATGTATTCTATTTATACATAAATGAATTGTAATTTACTTACTTCGTGAATAAATTTATACATGAATTGGAAAATAAAATCTTTTTTTAGTATTTAATGATCTTCTCAAGCCAACCCTTGTAAAAAGAAAATCTGTTTTTAATAACCCAGCGTTATTCGCTTATAAATAAAAATTTACAAATATTATGTACTTATTTCTAGGGTTCATTAGAGATGAAACAGATTGGGTCTTGACGATTTTGTCTATACAAAATGATATAAAAAATCGTCGGCAAAAGCAGTCGTGAGATTGAATCTATTTTATTTTGACAGCGTTTTTTCGTACTCTCTCAATTGTATTCTCACAATTTGTATATAGTGTTGCCGTACTTTCACTAGTTTTTATGCATTTTGTAAACAAAAACCATATGTTTTTGTTTGGCGCGAAAAAGATAAAAGCAAAAAGCAAAACAAAAACATATAAAAAAAGTGCAATAATTTTAAGAAATTTGTGTAAATTGTGGGAAAAAAAGAAATGCGTGATATAAATGAAAAAATAATTATAGAAGTTCAGAAATATGATTGGATATACAATTTTCAATCAAGTTTATATAAAAACGAACTTAAAATAATTTACACTTTTTATGAATTTATTATGCGATTGTTTTTGCAAAAAATGTATAAACATATGCTTCAATTCAATTGACAGTGTTTGCAGTTGCGGTTGTCGATTTAATTATGGGCCATCTTTTATTCGTTTGATAAGCGTTGCCAGAATGATGATTTTATAAAATTTTTCACTAAAATGAGTAAATTTTGTGTCTTTTTTTTATATAAGACCAGCACCCAGGGGATGGCCCTACTCATGCAGTACATTGTGCTGGTACTAGGAAAATAGGTTATTGGAAGGAGGACAGAGGGAGTAGTGTTTATGGACGTTAAATTTAAATTTACTCATGTCGTAAGTGGCAGGAAATACTTTCGCTGGAAGATTATTCCACAACCGAGCAGTGCGACCAAAGAACAAATTCTCCCTATAAAGCGTTGTGCGATTTACTGGACAATCAACTACAAAGAGATGCACTCTACGAGAAATATGAGTACTACGTAAAAATATATGATTTTAATTCCTTAATTTCGTTAGAACACATTCCGTTATAGTACCGATAGAACAATGAAACACACGCCACATTGCGACGGTGCTCCAATGCATCGATATAGTTGGCTACCCTACCGTCATTGATGAGCATCTTCGCCCTCTCCTGTACGCGGTCGAGAAGCTCCAAAATAGACTTTGAAGCACCGGCCCATACATGACAGTTGTATTCCATTTTGGGACGGATATAAGTCTTGTAAATATTAAGAAGATCAGATGGGGTGAAGTATTTCTAGCACCGTCTCAAAAAACCAAGGCACTTGAATACTTTTTTCGACACTTGAAATATGTGATCATTCCAACGAACGTCACAGTGAATTCTCATGCCTAGAACATCTGATTCCTCAATATCCACATTACCCATTGACACAGATGACAGCACACCACCACACCTGTGTGTTAAAAAACAACATTGAGTCTTACGTGCATTAAAATCGACCCTGTTCGCACGACCCCACTCGGAGACCTTCACCAGGTCACTTGTGAGTGTGACGTTCATATTCATCCTTCTTACCCCAACCTCCAAAAGGCTCGGTCTACGATCAAAAGAATATGAGTGACAAATGTTGCTGTCATCCGCAAAAGAGTAGATAGGATTAGAAGTGAGAAGAAGAAAGTCGTTAAGAAATATTAGAAAAAGAGTAGGAGAAAAAACAGAGCCTTGTACCCATGAGTTTACCTTAACTCGTCGTTTGAGACCCCATCTATAACCACTCTTATAGAGCGATGTCTGAGAAAACTCCATATAAATCGAGAGAAGTGACTACCGACACCAAAAGCATTAAGTTTCGAAATGAGAGCCTCGTGCAAACTCTATCAAACGCCTTTGAGATATCCAGAGCCACAACCTTACTCTCGCTAAAACCATGAATGGACTTGTTCCACTTCTCCGAGAGCAACGCCAGCAGGTCACCAGTAGAACGGCCATTTTGGAAACCGTACTGACGATCGCTAAGTAAATCGTTGGACTCCAGATATCCCACAAAGTGGTGATTAATCATACTCTCCATAACCTTGGAGAGTGCGGAACAAACTGCTATTGGACGGTAGTTCTCAGGGTTACTAGCCTCGCCCTTTTTGGGGATTGGCGTTACATTAGCAACCTTCCAGCAAGATGGAAAAATACCGGCGCGATATGAGGCACTGAAAAGGTGAGCTAATGGACGCGCAAGCGTTGCAGAGCACTGCTTCAGGACCAGTGCTGGTATGCCATCCGGCCCAGAAGACTTGTTAACGTTGAGATTTTCAAGGACCCTTTTTACAGCACGAGCTCGAAAAAATATACTAGGCATAGTTACTGATACTTTTTCAAGTTCGGGCGGTGGTTGAACGCTCTCCGACAAGTGAGAGTTACTTGCAACATTTCGGCCAAAAGGTTTGCCTTTTCAACCGGGTTCGTGAATGTGTGGTCATTCTTTATAAGAGCAGGAACCGAACTAGCGTTGTTCCTCAGCCTTTTAACAAATGACCAAAAGTTTTTACTTCCCCGCGGAAAAGTAAGAACTTTAGCACGAAGGCGCTGCTCGTATAAAGCCTTTTCGCGTCTAAGTACTGCGGCACATGAAGATCTCGCTTGTTTGCGAAGCAAATCAGTATGGGCACATTTGTTATTGCGCCAATTCTTGAATGCTGCCTCTCTGGATCTGACTACCAATTGACACGTCAGATTAAACCAAGATTTGTTTCTTGGTTTAATCGAAAGCTTTTGGATGGGATGAAAATATCCATCCCTAGCCTTATTATATTCACCACCATTTCTGCCATGGCATCGACGTTTGAGTCAAGGAAACAAAAAAATCGTTCAGCTCAGCCCAACGAGCGTCTTCGTAGTTAAAAATAGAGCGTTCCGTAGCCATGGGTGGAACCTCGCGAAGAACGGTGGACGAGAATGAGGCAGAAACTGTACAATGATCCGAATTTCCGAGAGGTGCAAGAACCTCAACTACATACTTTTCAGGGTGTGTAGTGAGGAAAAGGTCAAGGGTATTGTTCTGGTGCCCACCTACACACGATATATGTGTAGGTTCATTCACTAATTGCGCAAGGTGATTGTGCGCGGCAAATAACTCAACGTATTGGCCTTCTGGAGTTGTACGGCCTGAATGGTGTAACCAAGACGAATTATGAACATTGAAAGCGTCCTGCCATTACGTAAATTGAACGAAATAAAAGTAAAAAAATATATATAAATTAACCACGAGTAAACAAAAATCAAACAAACCCCCTCTGAATGCGTAAGACAAGGAAATGTTATTGTATGTTCCGTCATTTTTGTCTATGTTCCACAATTCTCTTTTAGAAATTGTTTCGTTGAATTTTTGTTGGTTGATAATTTTATGTTGTTTTGTTATTTTTTGTTGTTCCTCAATTCTTTATTACGAATTGTTTTGTCAAGGGTTGTTGCAATTATTGTTATGTTTTCTGTTTTTCTGGAGTGTTTTTAATAAAATTCTCTTAAATTATGTTGTTGTTATTATATTTAAAATCTTAATTATTTGTCAAGTGTTATAATTATGTGTGTTTATGTTATGATTTTTGTTATTTAATTTTTTTTTGTCTTCACTTGTGTTCTTGAATCACTTGTGTTCTTCAATCAACTTGTGCTTTGTTGTTTTTGTTTACTGAGAACTCTGTGTCTAATCTACACAAAAATATATCATTATTTCGGGGCATTAGGAAGCAACTAATTCACTCATTAAAAACAAAAATGTATGATTAAAAGAGGTAACGTTTATGTATATTTTCGTAAACATAAAGTTGGATGTTTATATATACTATTTAATTTTTTTCAATGAAACTTCTTTTGATGAAAACAGTGCGAAAAATACAAAATCCCTGAATCTGAAAATGAATTTTGGTATTGATTTGATTTTAACGTCTTAACTATTAGAAAATAGAAAATTCCCTCTTTGACACGATTAAAACAAAATTTAACGAATTTGATTGATTAGAAGAATATACAAAATTTAAATGGCGAGTTTCAAGAACTTCGCCTTTTCAACTTTAATAATAATTTAGCAACTCTAGATAATCTGAGTGTGAAGTATTTAGATCAATTGTCTTAAAAATTGCTGATGCTGCTCTTTGATTTCTAGCGTCTTCAAAATTTGCCAAAATTTATTAAGTAACTTCGCCTTTTCAACTTTAGTAATAATTTAGCAACTCTAGATAATCTGAGTGTGAAGAATTTAGATCAATAGTCTTAAAATTTCCTGATGCTGCCTTTAGATTTCCAGCGTCTTCAAAATTTGCCAAAATTTATTAAGTATTCCTATTTCTTCTGAAAAAGTTGAACGAAAATTCTCAAAAATCAATTTAAATAAAACAAAATATTTATCGAAATAGATTAGAAAATTTGGAAAAGTGAAATACTTGCTTGTGGCGATAAATCATGTCATTTACTTTTTAAAGATTATTTCAAGTAAATGATGCCCGCGGCTACGCAGTAGGCATACTTTTTCCAATAATTTGGGCAAAAAAACAACATGCAATGCCCCGCTGTGTCATGCTGCTTGCTGTGATTGTCTGCTGCTTGCTGTTTCCCGACCTGCTGTTTGCGGCTTGATTTGTGGCTGCAGTTTTTGGGTGTTGTGTGTTTTTACTGGTCTGCTTTTGACTGGTTGTGTTCTTGTTGTTGTGTATTGTGTCCGTGGCGCACGATGTCACTTTGGGTTCTCCCGTGAGGGTGGCTCCGTTTATTGTTGTGTTGTTTAGTGTTTCTTGTTTGTTGTTATCACCATCTTGGTCACCAGTCCGAAGTTGTTTGGGACTTACACTGGTAGTAGCATTTATGCTACGAGGCCTGACCGGAGGCTTAATTCTGGTGCCACGGGTGTCGGGAGCCCCGGGAATTTCGGTTCCTGCCCGACTGTGGTGAGGCCCCCTTTGTGGGAGCAACGTGGTGGCTGTGGTTTAAACCCAAATCGCGGGGAGAGCTATGCTGGCTCGGTGTGGAGTTACATTTTTAACCGGGTGCCGTGACCCATAGATCGGTAGGAGTTTAGATAGTCTCCGGCACCTTACCAAGGTGTGAGGTCATGTCCAAATAACATGGCTTTAAATTGGTACTCACTGGTGATTTTGATCATAGGTGTGGGCGTTGGTGGACGCATTGTATTCACTCGTGCTTTGGCACCGTGAGGTAACGTCCTAGGGCAGGTACTCACGTTAAACCACTGACTTAATAATTTGGGCAGTGGCAGCTATAATGTCTTTTATTTCAGGAATTGTGACTGGCTTGTCAGTGTACACGAGAGACTTTACGTATATCCATCAAAAGAAGTTTAGTGGAACAAAATTGCATGATACTGTCGGTGAATAGACTGCTCAAAAATGTGAGATTAATTACTTCTAAACTCACCTCTCAATACGTTTATGGCACCATCTTGTTGAAACCACATGTCAGCTTTAACATAATATAATAAGTGCCTCCATCATTATAACAAACATCGTTTTACACTGTGACAAAAAAACTCTATTGACACTAAAAACTTGAAGCTTTTTACAATAAAAGCAGCACTATATAAAATATCAGTTTGGGACGAATATCTGGGACATATTTAATTGCTATCCGAACTCAGACAAAACAGTAATTCAGAAAATTTCGCTGCCGAGGACAATTAAGGAAATACGATCTTTCTTAGGTTTAACGGGTTTTTTCAGGAAACTCATAGAGAATTACAGCCAAATTGTAAAAAAGGATCAATTATTGATATGAACGACCCAAGACACATTGATTCATTTAATAAATTAAAGAGAATTTTATGTAATCCTCCCGTTTTAGCCTATCCAAAATTTGATAAAATGCTTAGTTTAACTACGGATGCCGGTAATAACGCATTAGGTGCAGTTTTATCTCAAAATGGACATCCAATCGCGCTTACATCAAAAACATTGAATAAACATGACCAGAACTAAAGTGTAATAGAAAAGGTCAGTTAAATACTTCAGCCCGTATTTATTAGGTAGGAAATTTAAGATCCAAACTGATCATCAACCACTTGTGTGGCTAAATTCATTAAAGGAGCCAAATATGACACTGCAATGTTGAAAAATACGACTGAATGAATATGATTTTGACATTGAGTATATTAAAGGTGGGACAAATCAAGTTGCAGATTTTCTAAGTCGCTTAAATGTGAATCATTTGGATGAAGGAACAAAATTTCGTATTCTAATAAGGCTACCATTCATAGTGGAAAAGAGATTTTAGATGACTACATTTCCATATAAAAAACAAAGGTCAATGTTTTTAAAATTCAGCTTATAGTAAATATTGGAATTAAAAATAGTTATAGAAGAACAATTTTATATGAAAGGAAAATTAGACATGAAATTATATTAAAACAATACTTTGAAGAAAAGGTTATAGAATTTTTGAAGAATATTTCTCCAATAAAAGGAGCAGTAGCTATATTTTACGACAATTTTGAAATATTTAAAAAAATACAGCAAACAACAGTTCACTTCTTCTCAGGAAATGAAATTTTTACGATTCCACAAATTTATTAAAGACATTTTTAATAAGGAGAGTCTTCTAGAGATAATTGCAAAATACCATAACGACAGAAATCATAGAGGGGTCTAAGAAACCTTTTTTGAACTAAAAGCCGAAATATATTTTCCAAATTTAAAATTGGAAATACGCAAATTTGTTAATAATTGCATTATATGTAATACATATGTGTAAATTTGTTAAGGTGCCTATAAAAACAAAGTTATGTGTTACAGAAACACCTATAAGCTCAAATGAAACAGTTCACACTGACATATGGTTTTTAAACAAATATATGAGATTTTTAACATTTATTGATAAATTAACTAAGCATGTCTCTATCCGCTACTTGAGTGATAAAAACTCAATGACTATTGTTAAAGTATTTAGAGAAAGGATATCTTTTTTAGGTGGTCCTATGAAAATTATTGCTGATAACGAATTCAATACCACATTTCTTAGAGATTTCCTTAATTCAGAAAAATCGATTTTCATTCCAATTCGCCTAACACACAAACAGGTAATTCGAATATTGAACGGTTCCATTTGACATTAATTGAACACATTTAGGTTAGAAGAAAAATATTAAAAATATGATGATAAATCTCTCGTATATAAGGCAGTTTAAATTTATAATGACACGATTCATATAACAAGAGGATACAAACCTAATGACTTGCTTCACAATAAAGAAGATAAATCTGTTTGGAAAAGTTTGCATAATAGTATTCATGATAATAAAATAGATAGAATTAGAAAGATTGACGAAAATAGAGAAGATTGCCATGAATATAATGAAAACGAATTAGTTAACAATATTGGTTTCCAAAACCTTAAGCAAAAGCCAAAATACATTATAAAACAAATTGAGAAAAAAATAAGACAAATTTCATTGATGAAAAAGGTTGTAAGCGTGACAGACAAATTGTGAAGAGTTTTTAAACATCAAAATAAAATACCAGACATTAAATTTGATAGAAAAATCACTGCTAGAAACTATTCAAAAATAAAAAACAGATAAACCAAATAAATTAAATGTATAATTAAATATGAAAAAAAAAAACTTTTTTGTAAATATTTTATGATTACTGTTAAGTAAGCCAAATTATACAATAAACACTAATTATTTTAAGCTTTACGTACCTCAATTTTCTCTAATTTTTAATATACTCCAAAACTATCTACTCTAAACATTTCATGAAAAACCAGTATAAAAAAATAATACTGTTGCAAAAATGAAAATGCTGAAGACAAAATTCACCACATTAGGGACTTATTATAAGATTTTAGCTATAAAATTTATTGGCTTGTGGGTTTGTGAGTTAGTTATCATTTGGCTGTCATAAAGCAAAGTTTGTTAAAGCGAAATCAATTTGCTGTATTAAGAAAAAGTGTATAAAAGTTATAGTGGAATTAATAAAGACCAAAAAAACAAAACAATAACAAACGTGGAGTTTCATTTATTTTGACGCAATTTAAACGATCTCAAACGTTCTAAAAGGGCTAAAACGTAGCAATTTGTACACACGAGGACAGATTGACATTGAAGCTAGCTAGCGCTAGATGGCAGCACAAACATAAAAACTTTTTCTTTCTTAGAAATTACCATCTGTCACACGTCAGCTGTTAAAATTTTAGCCAAATTCATCGATTAGTTTATTTGTTGTAGTCGTTTGAAGTAAGCAACTTTTGCGTTTCCTGGAAAATGGAAAAAAAGCGAATTTCGTGTGGTGATTAAACACTATTACTTGAAAGGCAAAACGGCGAAAGAGACAAAAGAAAAGCTTGATAAACATTACGGTGAATCTGCTCCGTCAGATTATATGGTAAAATATTGGATTGCTGAATTTAAACGGGGCCGAACAAGCACTGCAACAATACCATCAACAGGAAGGCCAAAAGAGGTGGTTACTGAAGAAAATATCAAGAAAATCCTAGATATCGTTATAAATGATCGCCGGGTCAAAATACGTGAGATTGCTGAAATGGTAAACATATCATATGAACGTGTGTTCAACATTTTTGGTGAACATTTGCATATGAAAAAGCTATCGGCAAGATGGGTGCCGCGTTTGCTCAGTGTTGAACAAAAACGAGTTCGACAGATCACTTCACAGCAGTGTTTGGACATGATAAAGCATAATCCTGCTGATTTTTGGCGTAGATTAATAACTGTTGATGACGCGTGGGTCCACCACTACACACCTGAAACCAAAAATCAATCGAAGCAATGGGTGGAAGCTGGTGGAAGTGCTCCGAAGAAGTCGAAGACAGCGAAATCGGCTCGCAAGGTTATGGCCGCTGTATTTTGGGATGCACACGGAATATTGCTTATCGATTATCTTGAAAAGGGATCCACAATCACAGGAGAGTATTATCGTGCATTATTGGATCTATTGGTTGATGCAATCAAGGAAAAACGACCACATTTAAACAAGAAAAAATTGCTCTTTCTTCAAGACAACGCACCGGCTCACACAGCATTAGATACGATGCTAAAACTACGAGAAATCCACTTCGAAGTGCCCCTTGTAACTTTTTCCTGTTTCCAAACTTGAAAAAATGGCTCGCAGAAAAAAGATTCATCTCAAACGAAGAAGTGATTACCGAAACTAATGCGTATTTTGAGGAGTGCCCATAATCGTATTATTCAGATGGTATAAAAAAGTTGGAAAATCGTTTTACTAATTGTATTGAGCTAAAAAGAGACTATGTTGAGAAATGAATGGTTTTTGAAAAAAAAAATGTTTTTTTCCTACTTAGGTAGCTTCAATATCAATCTGCCTTCGTATGTACATTAAAATAAAACTGTACATATATATATAGTAAAAAAAAATTCACATTCCAGAAGTAATGTGTACTCAAAGAACTTATTTCATTATTATATTTTAGATTATTAAATTTCATTTTCATTCACAATTATTTATATAGCGGGTTTGAAAAAAGAGAAACAGAGCTTTAATTGATATATTTCGCTTAAATAGCCTTGCTGAATATCTGTGTATTTCTCAAGCACTCGGTAGAAGATACATACATAATTAAGAACAAAGTCAAAACGAACTCAATAAAAGTATAAAACAACTTTAGACTACTTACTATACATGTATGTAGATCAGTCAAAGCCCGGTGGTGGTAATTATCATGATGAACGTACTGCTAGATGATATCTTAGGCAGTACAAAATTAAATGTCTACATAATAAAAAATATATATGTATAAAAATATATGTAGAAACGTTCGTAAAAAGTTATCACTGTCTTAAATAGATATTAGATGTCGTCAACGCTACACAAATTGTTGATTCACAGTTGGGAAGTAGTTCAAAATTCAAAATTGCCTGTAGGTTCTTTGTCTGAAGAAGCGCAAGAATCTATTAATAAAATATTTAAAAAAGTTAGAGAGCATAATGCAAGAAAACGTAGTAGGATTAATAATTTAGAAGATATTGTTACGTTTTAAGCTTTTTAAAACGCTTGAGTTCTTTTTAATTTCTTAAAAATAAAATGAACACCACTTTGTTGTTGTTTTACAGTTTTCACTTTCTCACTTTTTACAGTATACAATTATAACTATACAGTCTCCAACTTATTGATCTTGCACTTAATACTCGTTTATACTACACTTTTATTTACGTCTAAACTTGACTTTACTTTATGACTGCAAAACGATAACTATCTCTCACCAAAAGCAATGCGGCACGTTTTATAGCAATTCATTTTCAATTTCGAATATTCTTGTAGTTAGTATCTACATTAAATTTAAAAAATGTAAAATTATAATACACAAAAGGGAATCGAGCTGGCAACAGATGGTAGCATGTTAATAGTACAGACAATTGCGGCAATTATGGAGCTTTAACACAAACCAACTAAGTTTATAGCTAATACAATACAGTCCCTTTAATAAATGGTCGTGTCTAAGGAAGCAAAATGTTCACTTCTTTCATTATATGATTACGTGGATTCCAACGTAAGCACATAATAATGTATCCTTTTACTGATAAATGCGTGTTGTAACCTTCGAAATATTTATAATTATTTGCATTAGATTAATGATTTTTTCAAAACAAAATATTTTATTTTTATTTTATCTGTTTCTTTATATTCGTCTATAAAAACTAACGTTTTTTTTTCTAATTGATTCATGATACCAAGACCACGACCTTTCAAAGATACCAATATCTTAAACCTAACCTCAGCGTTTTAATTGATTCAAAAAATGGCCCAATTCTGCCACACAGTGGAATGTAAGGAAATAATATAAATACATTATGAATGTATAAGAGAATATAATTATGAGATTAATGCTTTGACTTTGAAATTGATTACTTCCCTATATTAATGATTTTGTTTTAGACAAATAAATTATAGATTTTAAACAATAAAAAAATTTTTTTAATAAAAGGAAACAAAATGTAATCTGTATTGCATTTTGATTCACTTTCAAAATTTTAACTTTTGATTCATTTTAAAATTTCACCATTCAAAATATTAAACGCAAACTAATTTGGCTATCACTGTGAAAGGCTTCAATAACAGAATTTTTATCTATTTATGCATTTTCTAATTCCGATTTTGTATGTTATTCATTATATATTTATTTAATATTTTATTTAATGTAAATTGGCTAGCCATCATCAACATTGATACACCTATTAAAACAAGACAAAAATCTGATAAAAAAAATATTATATGGTTACCTTACCAGCCAAAACTCGAAAACAAAAGTAAAAACAGGAAACCTTGTCCCAAATTAAGAAAGAAGACAATTTTTTTTGTCCAAAAGAGGAATTTTTTCTGTTAAAGGAAAAAAATTCGTAGAAATTACTGGAACAATATGGATGCCAAGGGACAAATAAAAAAAAATTATGTAATTTCCATAATTCAGCACATACCTTGCCATTTTGGAAAAAAAAAGAAAAACCTTCTTTCGATGTTTCCAATCATAGATGTTACACAATAGAAAAATTCAAATGTTAAACAAATCAAAAAAATAATATAAAAATTTAAGTTCAAAATTTTCATTTAAAAAAATTTAAACTTTTCACTTTCACAATTCTATTATAAATAAAAAAAATTATTCTATTCTTTCCAACGTTACCTCTGTTAAAAAATACCGTGTATACTAGAAATTTTAAACAACAAGTAGAAACATGTGAAGTTGGATCTTGATATAACTAATACTCATATGCAAATCATATGTTGTTTATCCACTCAAAATGTTCCACATATAAGGAATAGGACGCTTGGTGTACGGAGGCCCTTGGTGTACGGAGTAACGTTCCCTACACAACGCAGTACAATTTTACCATTTTGGGCAAAACAAAACGTCGGTAATCATCGTACGGTGCCTGCAACATTCACTGTAGCGTTGCGATTTCTGTAGTTAGATTTTTATAGTAATTCTAAGTATTATTTCGTAATAGGTCTAGCTCTCCAGCCGTGTAGATTGGTTAAAGTGTTTTAAAGAAATTACAAAATCATTGATTATTTTCTTATGAAAACGTTAGTATTAAAATGTTCTGGTAAAGTACAAACAAAATCTTATTTATAAAATACATTTAAATTATTATTCTATTAGTTATGTTCACATTTAATTTATTTTATTATTATTTTATTAGAGGTTATTATAACTCCCCTATATTTAGAGTGAGACTCCGAAACAATATAAGTTTTTGATTTATAAGCTTTTACATAAATAATAAAACTATAGCGATCAAAATGGTATTGTACGTAACAATTTTTAATGTTTCATTAAAGTATATATTCTAAGTGAATGAATAATTCTAGTTTTTTCGCGCAAAAAGAAACACTTCTAGTTGACCTTTTTGAGCCAATGGACGAAGTGGTTGATGAGGACGCCCTCTTGGACTCTGACGAAGATGATGTCAACGTCACAGTCATCCCAAAAGACAAGAATGGTGAAGGTAACTAAGGTTAACTTTCGAGATTGCGGTCAAGTCGCCTGGGACTGGGGTTTTTCAGAACAGGAGGAAGACGGACTGGATTGAGCATCGCAACATCCCGTCCCGAACTCTTCCGGATCCTCCGAATATAAATAGTTGCCGCGACATCGAGGCTTCTGTTAAGAACTTGACGGAAGCTTTCGATAGGGCAACGGGTGAGGCATGCAGACCAAAGGTCTGAGAAGGTAGAAAGCAGCCACCATGGTGGAATTCCGATCCGCAGGGAATGTCGCCGGCTATTTAATGAGGCTAAGAGGGGGGGCGACTGGTCCATATAGATCCTCATGGAATAGATTCAAAAACCGGATTAGAAGCGCAAATCTTGGAGATCCTTCTGTAGCAGTGTAGTCACTTCTAGTTTGGCTGTCGGAGTGTAAAGACGTGTTTTTTCAAAGCGGAAGATTTTGAGTTGTTTCAAACTGTCGTGTGTGAAAACCGTGTGCTGTGCAAGTGTTAGTGATAAAATTGTGAAGAATTGTTATTTAAGAATTGTTATTTGAGACTCCCAGGGGTAATTCTGTGGTGTCTCAGTTTTTGACTTCAAGGTCAGTAGCAATTTGAAGAAGTGAGGTTAGATAGGACTAACGGAGTGGAGTTACCATACCCGTGCGGTGGGTTTTGGTGCTACCAGAGTGTGTTTTGTTGACGGTTCGGCGTGTTTATTGGACATTGAATTTCGAGTTGTATTTCGGTTTCGGGCGTGTTTAATTGGAATTGGTGACGGACTTGGCTACGTTTATTGATTTCCTGTTGGCTGCGTTTATTTTTGAATCTGGTGAGTCGTTAGATTCTTGAGTTTTGAACTTTTATATTATGCCTCCTGCGGGGAAACCTCGCAAGACGGCGAAGGGTTATGCCTCTGACGCTGCGTCTGGGGCAGTCACTGATGAGGTGATGGGGCCCCCTCCACCTGCGAAGTCTCGTCTCCGTCATACGGAGAGCGAGCTGAGCAGTTCGGGGTCGGAAGCTGATGTAAAGGCGAGTGGTGGTAAGGCGACCACCAAGCGCTTTAAGTCTGCTCCTGTTGCTGATGCTGCTGCTGCTGCTGTTGATGGTGCTAAGAGTGGTGCTGGTCGCGGTTCTGCTACTGGTACTGCTGCTGGTGTTATTGGTGGTGCTGCTGGTGGTGCAGTTGGTGGTGTTGCTGGTGGTGCTGCTGGTGGTGCAGTTGGTGGTGTTGCTGGTGGTGCTGCTGGTTCTGGCGTATGTACTACGTCGGATGCTGGTGCTGCTGCTGCTATCTCTGATAGCTCTGCGGTTGGTGGTGGGTTCGCTGCTGCGTTTCCCCCGTTGCCATCTGTTGGCAGGGAAAGCAGACATCGTAAAAGGGCTGTAGCTTCGGCTGCTGCCTTTTCTATGTGTGATGGTGGTGTTACTGTGGCCGACGTTAAGGTTGTCACTGACAGTTTCCGTGAGGTGCTGTTCGGTGAGAATCTTAGTGCGGAGACGATGGGCAGACTCATGAGTCAGGCTAGTGGATACGAGGAGTTGGTGATGAAACTGGTGGTAGACAACGAGCGGTTGAGGGGTAGGCTGGACATCCTCCAGTCTCCCAGGCCGGTTCAGTCGGTGACCACAGTGCCAGCTCCCGCTGCTAGGCCTGTTGCTCAGGCCCCAACGGTTGCTGCGGTTGTTAGGGCACAGGGTGTCGCGGTTCCCAGGCCTACACCCAAGCCTGTGGAAACCTGGTCGGTGGTCGTTCGCGACAAGAAGAAGGGCGACTTCCAAGGAGGTAGTGAGTAAGGTCGTCGAACAGGTCGGACCCACCCTTGGAGTCAGAGTGCATGATATGCGGCCGCTGAAGAGGACTAGCGGTGCGGTCATTCGTACACCTTCGATGGCGGAGAGGTCGAAGATTGCCTCAAACAAAAAGTTTGAGGAGGTCGGCCTGGAGGTGACTGTGAGCGATAAGCTTGGTCCAAGGGTGGTGGTTGCCGGAGTGCATGCGGCGATCACTCCTGACGAATTTATGTCGGAGTTGTTCGAGATGAACTTGAAGGAGCGTATGAGATATGAGGTGTTCAAGAGGAGCGTTCGTCTGGTTACCAGTCCCTGGAGGTCTGACCCTGCCGGACAGATCAACGTTGTGTTGGAGTGAGGTGAGCGTGTTGCGAACGCGCTTCTTGATGTCGGTAGGGTCTACGTGAAGTGGTTCAGCTTCAGGTTGCGGCAACAGGATGCGATCCCGCACTGCTACCGCTGCCTCGGCTTTGACCACCTGCAGCGTGAGTGCAGGATGGGGCAGGATGTGTGCAGGACGTGCGGGACGATGGGGCATCTGGCCTCACGTTGTGTTAACCCGGTGAGGTGCCGTAACTGCGAGATGAGGGGCCTGCCAGCGGACCACAGTATGCTGTCGTTTGCGTGTCCCACGTACTCGGCTATGGTTGCTAGGGCGAACGCCAGACATTAATGGAGTTGCGCCTTTTGCAGCTGAATTGTCAGCGCTCGAAGGCGGTGACGTGCGAGCTGGGGCAAGCTATGTGTCAGCTGGACGCTAGCTTTGCCCTGATCCAGGAGCCGTACTTTGCGAATGGTGATGTTAGGGGGATTCTGGGGGGGTTTCGCGTATTTACTGACGGTGTGGGAAAGGCCGCGATTATAGTTAGGGACAGCGACGTGGAATGTACGAAATTAGTTGATAGCCAGCTTGGGGTGTGTTAGGGTAAAAGGGTGGTTTGGGGAGATGTTTCTGGCTAGCATCTACTGTAGGCCTGGCATTTCATTGGAACCCTATCTAGGGTATATGGATACGGTACTACTCGTGACGAGTAGTATTCCTGTTATCCTCGGCCTAGATGCGAACGCCTCCTCTCGTATGTGGTTCAGTAAGATCTCCAGACTTGGGTCCGAACCTTATACGAGGAGGAGTGCTTAGTGAATGGTTGCTCTCGCGAGATTTGAGCGTGTTGAATGAGCCGAGTGAGCTATATACTTTCGATGGGCCAATGGGCATCAGTGACATTGACGTGACAGCTGCGAATGGGGCGGCAATTACTGCTTTGGACTTTAGTTGGAGAGTTTGTGACGATTGGGGGAAAAGTGACCATAATCTCATCGAGATTAGGGTTACTTGTCCACAACGGACTAGGGAGACTGGTGGCGTTTTACGATGGCGAACGCGTGACGTTAATTGGGACCATTATCGGTACTGTTTTAGGGAGGCATTGTCATCGGTGCCAATTGAAGACTTTAGGCTACTAACGATTGACGACCAGGTTGACAAGATTGTCCGGACGGCATCTGCGGTGAATGATGCACTGTTGGGCCGAGCTAGTTATGTGAAGCCCAAGAGGGTCAAATGGTGGACCCCTGAGTTAGAGACGATGCGGCGGCGCGTTCGGCACCTCTGGAGACGTTTCCAGAGGGGTAGGCGTACCAATGCTGAAGATCTAGCTCAGCGTAGGACTGAGTATCTTGGCAGCCTTGAGACGTACAAGGACATGATTGTTACAGTTAAGGAGGACAAGTGGAGGAGATTTGTACAGGACAATAGGGATGACCCCTGGGGTAGGGTTTACCGTATCTGCAGGGGTAGAAAGAGTCAGGTGGACATAGGATGCCTCCATGTTGGCGACACCGTGTGGTCTTCATGGAGGGACTGCACGGACGCATTGTTGGGGGTTTTCTTTCCAAGGGCGGAGCCAGGCAACTATCCTCCCCCACCGGTGGAGGTTGCTGACCCTCCAAACTTGGAGAGGTCGGAATTAGATGACTGTTTTTGTCGGATGAGTAGCAGGAAGTCCCCAGGTTTGGATGGGTTGACCGGAGAGATGTGCAAGAACATCTGGAAGGCCATCCCTGAATACCTGGAGGCGGTGTACGGTAGGTGCATTAATGAGGGCTACTACCCGAAGGCATGGAAATGTGCTCGTGTTGTGGTACTCCTTAAGTCGCCTGATAGAGTGAGGAGTAATCCTCGCTCTTATCGGGGCATCAGCCTCTTGCCAGTATTTGGAAAGTGCTGGAAAGAGTCATAGTGTACAGACTCAAGGAATGCTACAGCGAGGGCCCTTCATGTTACCAGTTTGGTTTTAGGGAAGGCAAATGCGTCGAAGACGCTTGGATGCATGTGAAGACTTCTGTCGAACAATCATCTGCGAAGTGCTTGGGCTTTTCATTGATTTTAAGGGAGCTTTCGATTATCTTTCGTGGGACAAGGTCTTACGAAGGCTCTCGGAGGTTTGCTGTCGTGAGATGGGCATTTGGAGCAGCTATTTCGAGGATAGAAAAGCGTGTGTTGTTGGATCCTTTGAAACGGTTTGGATGGAGGTTGTTCGGGGTTGTCCGCAGGGGTCCATCTGTGGTCCATTCATTTGGAATCTCATGATGGATACTCTGTTGAGGCAGCCCGGGCTGACATTCAAACTGTGTGCGTATGCGGATGACTTGCTCATCCTGATCGAAGGCCGGTCTCGTGCTGAGCTGGAGAGAAGGGGTGCCCAGGCCATTCGCATTGCTTGTGAGTGGGGTGTAGGGGTTGGTGTGGACGTCGCAGTGGATAAAACGGTGATGATGTCGCTTAAGGGCATATTGTCAACCGGGCGACCTCTATTCATTAGAATTGGTGACAACAGCATTCGCTATGTGACTCAGGTCAGGTACCTCGGAATAGTTGTTGGAGAGCGTATGAGCTTCCAGGCTCATCTCACCCATGTCAGGCATAAACTGGCAGCTATCGTTGGAAAGGTTAGGCGCATATTGAGGAGTGATTGGGGACTCAGCAGGCGTGCCGTCCGTATCATATACGATGGGCTTTTCGTCGCTTGTGCGGCGTATGGCGCGTCGGTGTGGTATAAGGCGGTCATGTCTGTTGTTGGACAGAGTAAGATTCTCACGTGTCAGAGAATTGCACTCTTGGCATGTGTTCCGGTGTGTCGGACGGTCTCTACCGATGCTTTGCAGGTCCTTGTTGGTGTACCGCCGCTTGACTTGGAAGTGATGCGTCGTAGCATTGCTTTCAGGGTCAAGAGGGGACTGCCACTTGGGACGAACGATTGGCTTTCTGTTTCGGAGCTCGAGATTGGGAGAGATAGGTATAAGGCCCTTTTGCAGGGGTGCCTCGTAGATAGGTGGCAGACGAGATGAACGAATAGCGACAAGGGAAGGGTGACTTATGGATTTATTCCGGACGTTACGTTTGTACGGGAACACCCTGACTTTGGCTTTAGTCTGGGGTTCATACTGACGGGACATGGCTCTTTCAATGCATTTTTGCATCGAATTGGCCAGACTGAATCAGCGGACTGTCGGTGTGGGAGGGGAATTGAGGACTGGAGGCATGTACTGACTTCGTGCCCGGACTATGATGACGTTAGGGATTTAGATAGTATGGGTATTTCTCATACTGGGGGGGGTGTGGGATTTCAGTAGGGTATTGTTGGACGATCGTACTTATGGTAGGTTGGGCGTTTTTGCCCTTGAGGTGTTTAGGCGTAGAAGGACAGCACTATTAGCGGAGGTTGAACCTGCATCACCATCTTAGCGGTCTCCTGACTAGCCTTTTCTAGCTCGGTTTCCCGGTGGTGTGCTGACAGTTGGTGTGTTATGCTGCTTGTTGTTATTGCTTGGTGTTTGCTGTTTCCTGCTTTGCTGTTTGCGGCTTAATTCGCAGCTGCCGATTTTGGGTGTTGTGTATTGTACTGGTCTATCCTTGACTGTTGTGTTCTTGTTTTGTGTATTGTGTCCGTAGCGCACGATGTCACTTTGGGTTCTCCCGTGAAGGTGGCTCTGTTTATTGTTGTGTTGTTTGAGTGTTTCTTGTGTGTTGTTTACATCATCATGGTCACTAGTTTGGGACTTACACTGGTAGTAGCATTTATACTACGAGGCCTGACCGGAGGCCTAATTCTGGTACCACGGGTGTCGGGAGCCCTAGGAATTTCTGTTCCTGCCCGACTATGGTGAGGCCCCCTTGTGGGAGCAACGTGGTGGCTGTGGTTTAAACCCAAATCGTGGGAAGAGCTATGCAGCTCGGTGTGGAGTTACATTTTAACCGGGTGCCGTGATCCATAGATCGGTAGGAGCTCAGATAGTCTCCGGCACCTCACCAAGGTGTGAGGTCATGTCCAAATAACATGGCTTTGAATTGGTACTCACTGGTGATTCTAATCATAGGTGGAGGCGTTGGTGGACGCATTGTATTCACTCGTGCTTTGGCACCGTGAAGTAACGTCCTAGGGCAGGTACTAACGTTAAACCACTGACTTAATGTACGCCTGTCGTAGGGCCGTTGGAAAGTCCTGGGGTCTAAATCCTAGGAGTTCCAATTGGATATTCAACACGGTGGTTAACCCTATACTTATGTATGGTGCGGTTATATGGTGGAGATCTCTGGAGAAATCCACATATTGCAGGATCTTTGATAGGGTTCTGCGGAGTGCAGCACTGATGATTACAGATGCGCTCATGTCAACTCCTTCGAGGACCTTGTTTGTAGGGCACATCTACGGTGGGATAATGAACCCACGTGCTCTGTATCGAGGCAAATCTGGCCACTATATGTTCGAGCTCGCTCGAGGTCTATTATAGGGGTGCCGCGACTTAGGCTGCGAACTCTTGTGGCTGTGATTACTGGGCACTGGCCGGTGGGTGGCCGGTGTGCACGCTAAGACATTGGGTCGACCGTTCAATGACTATTGTAGGGGTTGTCAGGGTTAGGTGGAAGAGGAGACTGACGAGCACTTCCTATGCCAGTGCCCGAGTCTTTCGGACATTAGGACTGCTTTCCTTGGCAGTCCGTTTCTGGATGGCTTGTCAGATTTGGCCGGTGTGAATATATCGGCAAGATCTCTTCTTTTGTACATGCGTCTGGTTGGTTCGAATCGCACCGGGACGCGAACATATAGGTTGTCCATTTTCTGGATTACTGATGGGTATCACAGTGGGATCAATACCGGACCCAGGTGGGCTGGACGATACAGTTGATTCTGGTAGCATTTTTTTTTTGGTAGCATTTTTTGTTTGTTTTAGAAATCCTGGTTGTAATATTCACGAAGAGAATAAATAAACAGCCGAAAAACTTCGTAACCTGAAAAATATGAAACAGTATCGCTGTTTTACACTTCATTTTAATATTTTATTGGGCTACCTTTCGCTGAAATAACAGCTTACAGGCATCGATTCCAATAAATTTTAGGTGTACTAGGAAGTATCTGCGTCCCACTTTGATTGTAATCGTTGAGAAGGTGTTTCTGTAGCATAAGGGCATGTTTTCTGATATTTTGGTTAAGATGGGTCCATCAATTTTCAATAATTTTTAAGTCCAGAGATTGTACTAGAACTGGAAAGGGGAATGAAGCACTTTGCGAACGTTGTATGATAATTCCTGGGAAATTTATTGATTTCATTTCCCGCTTTCTTGAAAATTTTTTCATTTTCAATAAAAGCTGAAAATATTTACATATGTAAAACATTTTGTGTAACAATATGGGATGATCGGATGATTTTTTAGCAACTTTTTTTTGGCTGCTTACCTGTTTTAGTGTGACGTGTTACTGCCAATTTTGTTCAGTTTGATCTATAATTTAACTATGAATCGACTTACAAACGAACAACGCTTTCAGATTATTAAATTTTAGTATTAAAACTCATCAATGGACAAAAATAGGAGTGGTTGGATATCGACTAAATTTAGTACTATGTAAATATAATTTGGGGTCTGGGTTCAGAAATTATCTCAGATTTATTGTAAACTTTATGGTTTTGTATTAGTATTTAGGACGATTTTCTTAAGCCCTATATATAACGACTTTTTTTATATTTTTTTTTTCTAAAAAGTATTTTACATTTCTGGAATATTCATTACTAATAATAAAATATAAATAGTATAATGAATTTTTAAGTTTTTTATTTTAATATATAATTTTGTATGTAATTTTTTAATATGTAAGACGAAATTAATCGGAAATAAACTAAGAAGATTTATGTTTTCTACTAATATTTTTGTACTAGATAATATTTACTTTTGAAACCTTTTGTGTTAATAACTTGCCAACATAAATTATATATTTCATGTAAATTTTTCATTTTAAGCATTTAAAAAGAAATATTTATAGGAAATAAAACGTCACTTACTTTTATAGATTTTTTTTTTCAATTGAAATTTGTAAATTTCTGAAGTTTTTCAATTTATAATATCATATATTAAAATCACTAAAATTGAACTTCAAGGACTTTTGAATAACAAATAACTGGCGTTATGTTGACAACATCTACATCGCTGCTATCTGAAGCCTCCTCATCGCTATTCTCTGCATCAAATCCGTCAGTAAACAAATCTTCATTCCATTTCCGAGTTCATTTAGATTTACGGAATTGTTTGGCATAATTTCAAGATCAAGATTTGGGTGAAGAACTTCATTGCAATCCCGATTACGTTGATTCAGTGGCAAATCATCATCGCTGTCGTCTTCGCCTGAATCCCAATTTAATAATTCGCACCAAGAATTTTTTAACACTGTCGGTTGTACCTCATCTCATGATTGTTTCAACAATATTATTGCATCTCAAATTCAATGTCGTTTCAAAAGCTTATTAATATCACCACCATCAGCAATTAATTGAGATAGCAACTTACTTCTTTAAATGAGTTTTGTCATTTTAATAGGATTTTGATCTATTGGCTGACCTGCTACTGTTATCTACAAGCAGAAGAGCTTTTGGGGTCAAAATTTTGTCTTCAGAAAAACGAATGACCTGTAGAACAAAAAAATTAAAAATATAGAACTTAAAATATGCATTGGTTAAACATACTTCTTTGATAAATATCTTGTGAAACCAATCATTAAATATCCGGGAAGTCATCCACGTGTTCTTCAAAAAGTTATAATGAAGTGGTTTATCAAATCCTCTGGAGCTTCTTCTCTTTTTAGCTTTTCCAATAACCAATGGTTTTAATTTATGTGAGAATTTGCGCCTAGTAAAATCGAAACGCGTTCTTTTTGAATTTTAAATCCTTTTGCCCTTTTTCACAAGAAGCGACAAATGTTCTATCTGGCAGACAGCGGAAAACAGACCGCTTTCATCAGCATTATATATTTGCGTTTCCAATAACCCCATTTCTGCGACTTTTGCACGAATCTGTGTAGGAATTGAGTGACCCCATCAACATCACTCGAAAGTAATTCGCCACCAATTGTTAAAAACCTTTGGGTTTTAAATTTGGAAAACCCTCCATCACTTGCAGTAAATGCGTTTTCATCATTCCATTTCTTCATATTCTGCCTTACGCATAGATTTTTTTGCTTCCTGATAGGTACTGGTAACTGCATCTATTATTTCCTGTTTTTTTTTTTTACTTTATGTAGCTTATGGAAGATTTTGAAACATTAAAATCTTGAGCTTAACAATTTCCATCACGCCTTCATTAAGTCTTTTTAATATTTTAACCTTGGCATCGATAGATTATTTTATTATTATTATTTTTTATTATTATTATTATATATCTTATTATTATTTTTTATTATTATTTTTTACGTTTATTTGGCATTTTTTTTTTTAATTTCACACGCATAAACACTTCACTTTGATCTTCAGTTGTCAACTGAACCAAATTTGTACAAGCATATCAAATTTCACACGCAAATGGCGAAATTCTACACACCACGAATAACTTGGTGATTCCCCGTTTTATTTTAATAAGCGAAAAAAAAATAACTTGTAGTTAAAATAAATAATAATAATAATAATAAAACTTTCAGATATTAGAACCCCCTGTTCTAATTTCAGAGCGTCCAATACATTGAAATGGCCGGTTCTAATTTCTGGACAGTCGGAATTTGTGAGATTCTACTGTATATCGTGTTAGAAGAAACAAAAAAAGAAAAGAAGCACTGTCTTGCTTTAGACGTTATAGCTCGGCGGATTTCCATTGTACCTAAGTATGATCAGTTTTTGTAATGTTAATAATTCTGCATCTCTTTATTGACTGAATTCTATTTTACATTTTACATTATTTATGTTTATTAAAATTTATGTTCATTTAGGTGTAAAAGAGGCAACTATTATTTTAGTACAAAGTAAACATATTAATAATTGCATCGTATATTTGCTTTAACTCTCATTTGAAAGTATTTAAGAATATCTAAAAAAACAATAACTTTAGCATAACAACCTTTGTTATGTTAAATTATGGCAAAACGCATAATTTTTTTTTAAATTTTAAAATTTAGAAAATAAACTGATATTCAAATGGAAAAACAATTATTTTAATCAAATTGAATCAAAAACTCGATTCATTCAAAACACAAATACGCAAAAGTGCGGAAAAAAGAACCTTAGTCTTTACCTTTTTATTATTTATTGTTTCATTTTCATTTGTTTGTTATTTCCTTATTCTTATAATCTATAGAAGCATTTAGTAGTTCCCATATATCGTTGCCTATTCGACCATCATAAAAGTGATGAAAATTTATTATATTAAATACAAATGTTTCATTTGTTCTATTGTCTCTAAATTCTTCAAAAGCATGTACTAAGGCTTTTTGAGTAACTTAAACTTGGTTTTGTAGACTTTTCATAAAATGCGGGTTTGTTTAATGAATTCTTTTTGGATCACAAATTTTGGATTTAGAATTGAGTTTGATAAGACTGTGTCTATTATTAACATTATAAATCCCAACTTTATTTTGATTGAAATTTGCTCCGAAGGCTAATTCCTGAAAATTTTCAGCTATTTCTATTTTGTCAATGGATATTGGCTCAGGTTGGTTTCTAAATTTAGGTCTGTTTGAATTTAAAGATAAAATTTGAAGATTTTGAATTTGTAAATTTATTTGTTGATATGGTTGTTGAAAGTTTCTGTTTGAACTGTAATGTATTTGATTTTGCGAGTTCATCTGTTGATATCAGCGCGGTTTTTAAAAATTTCGGTTATGATTAAAATGAAAATTGAATATATTTAAAACTGTACGAAAATTGCTAAGAGCGAGTTCATCTATTGATATTAGCGCGCTTGTTAAAAATTTCGGTCATGATTAAAATGAAAGTTGAATATATTTAAAACTGTACGAAAATTGCTAAGAGCCATGCAATGCTTCTTGGTCTTGTCCCTGTCCCATTACAAAAAGTGTTTTATTATTAAGTCGCCAAAGATAATTGCTTGGAAACTTATTGCTACTGCTTCCCTAGCCTTACCTTTCAGTTTACTTTTGCTAAGGTCAGTCCTTGTGATAGTTCGGCGAAAGTTTGTAATTTCGGTAATTTCCTACCATCTTCATTAAATTCACGAAGACTTTCTAAATATTTAAGGGGATCGAAATTAACTCTTGCTATAGTGGAAAATAAAGGAAGAATTTGTACCTTTTTCTTTAAAAAAAATCGCCATCATCTTGCCGTTGTTTTGTCTGCCAGGGAAAACTTCTTTTTGTCTCAATTTTTTGGGACAGAATATTGATGAAAGAATATCAACAGTAAAGAGGCTTAAATGTTACTCAAATTGTCTGGCAACTTCTCATGCATTTAAAGACTGTAAAGCTACGGGCACATCTTGCAAATATTTAACAAAAACATAAAATGGGTCTTTGCCGTAATGTGATCACAAACTAATTTTGAGCCCAAAACAAAAAAAAAACTGCTGATTTTGGGAAAATAAAATTATTTTACGTCAAGCAAAAATACTTTAAAAATCTATTTAATCTTACATATTTTTTTTGCAAGACCAAACAAAGGAAAATAAAAGGTGTGCTTCAAGATGATAAGATCACCTTAATATTTGCTCAATTCATCCAAACTATAAAATGTTATATATGGTCACCTTATTAAAAAAAATTACGTTAAAATAAGTAATAATAAGCCGGTTTTGTTTTTAGAGCTGTATTATGTTAAATATTGGACTTTACTTTCCTTTTAATACATTTACATCATTTAGCGATTTTAAAACATAGAGATTGGCTACACTCAAAATATATAAATAAAACATAAAAAGCTGTTCAAAATAAATTTGTAATTAAAAGTGATTTAAAATTTATATTAATGATTTAAAAAACTAAAAAATTAAAATAAATTAGGAGTAATATTAATAAAGTTTAATAAATAAGTAAATACAATATTTTTCGTATGATTTAATTCCACAACACAAAACAAACAAAAATATTCATGCTTCATGTATGTAGGTAATTTATATTTATGAAAATATTTCTTTGACAGTGATCAAATATTTTTTCGTGTCAAATATTTCTTAAGTGTGCCCATAGGGAAAACATGATTTCCCCCATTTCTACTTGATGCTATTTGACTATACAAAAATGGTCAAATAAATGTGCATAGTGTGACTACAGTGCTTGTTTCAGTCAAATTTCATTCAAATAAGGGTAATATAAGGTCAAATATTTTCCAGATGTGACCGTAGCTTAAGAGTATTCACATCCGTTCACTATGTAAACTGATGCGTCACTCTTTGCTTCATAGAGATGTGAGATCAAATAGTTCCACCGGTAATACACCCAGTATTGCCAGGTCCGTTGGGCATAAAATCGTCAAACTTGCCAAAAAAAAAAGCTTCGTCAAAATCATGTTTTAGATAATCGTCAAAACATTAAAAAAAATCGTCGAAATATAGAATGTTTATTTAGGTTTTATTAAAAAAAAAGAAAAATCGTGTTTCTATAAGATAGTGATCAAAAGACAAGCCTGGTTCCAATTCAATGGAGAATAGTAAAAAAACGCCTGGAAAAACTTAATTTGGCTTTAAAAAAAATGATGGAGCTCTGCCAACGAGTGTAATACGAATGGGACCAGATTTCTCTTCACTTTTAGATAATTTGTAGAGAGTACGTGTAAAGGTTTTAAAAACGCCCTAATAAATAAAAAACTCTAAGAAGTGTATTAAGAAAATAATTCACCTGTATTTAAGCGAAAAGTGCAAAACCAATTAAATCCTCTCCCTCATTTCAGTATTTAAATATGACACCTTTTGTTAATGTTTTTTTTTAAGAGCTTAATGAATAAATGTGTAAAGTTTTGTTTTATATGACAGCGTATTTAAAGTTTTACAGGAACTTTTTAGTTCAAGTTCAAAATATGTACTTGGTTTTTATCCCCACCGTAATTCAGCATTTATTAATAACATTTTAAATTTTAACACAAAATATTCTTTTTACAGAAACTTGAGTCCACTTTTTCAACGACCGTTATTTCTTTTTTTCTATTTTCTCATTGTTGATTATTAAATGTAACGAACATTAAAAAAAATTATAACTTCCGTCCTTTTTTCACACATATTACTTTACAATACTTTTATTTTTCTAATTGAATAATAATAAGTTGGCTTACTTTAGTAAAACAGTTCTAACTCAAAATGTAGGAGATTTTTATTTTTTCACAAAAATCGTAATTTTAAGGGCAAAAATCGTCAAGTTGCTATTTGGTTGTTTTTAGCACCTAAAATCGTCATAACGACGATAAATTGTCACATCTGACATCAGTAAATACACCCCAGCACCTAATAACTTCAGGTATGTCTGCACCTGCATCTCAGTCTCGTGAATCGAATCAAAATTCCAGCTAGAAATCAAGAACAACTCCCTTCAACATCTGCAGCCGTTTGGAATCTTCATACGTGTTCAACACATCTAGATGCAGCCCCTAATTCCACAGTCCTTTTGTGGTCGGCGATTTGTGTGGTCAACTGGTTGAACCTGGATTGCAAGGAACCTTCATTTAAAAGAATTTGCAAAAGAAACTTGCTATCCCAACCATTTCGGTGCCTTCCATAAAGTGGATGGCATGATGAATTGTTTAGCTGGTAAATCTTCTACTATGTGTGTTCTTACAGTCGGACCCCGATTTTAGACTCGAAATTTACGCATACATATGTAGTAAATATATGTAGAAAATTGTAGTCGGTTACCCTCGTGTTCAATGTCGGAAATGATAACCTCTAGTTTTCCCAATATTACTATGACCGACGTCGTATGTACCCGTTCAGATATACTTTTTGGAGGAAATGTATACCCGAGAATATTAACTACGGATATAAAAATACTTTGAAATGGCAACCTGATCGCTCAGAGAACGTTCTCGGTTGGATAAAAGTTCCTACGTCTCAACCACTGCACGCTTTAGCATCATTTTTTACACAGGTTGAATTGAACACTCAGATGTCCTATTTTCGGGAGCTTGAAAAAGTTCCAAAAGTCACTTGACTTTCCGGAGATGAGATACATTGTGAGTTCCACACAACGTATAGACATACCAACCAACAGACCTAATAATAGTTTGATAGAGTATTACTTGCCACACCACGTCGCACAATGCGTCTATCGTATAGAGCGAATGGGCAAATATAGGAGTTATCGTAGACAAATAAAATTTTGTATAGACAATTATTAGGGCTAAATATAGATATATGATATGTAAATTTAAATAAAATAGGACAACGGAAACTCGAATTACGTATATCTCACATACTCATACTCTTGTAGACATAAATTCAATAATTGCTAAGTATACTAAACAAACTTAACAACAAAGTGAAATACACTTTGTAACAGTTTTAAAAATAAAGAAATGTTTGCGCAGTTGGAAGTTTTACTTCTCTTTATTTTCTGAAATTTGATTTCTTTTTCCATTATTTCATAAGCACAAAATCAATGAAATTTTTATTCATCCAAATATTATTTTTCTATACATAGTACAATTTGGTTGAAATTTTAAACCTTTAATAAGTAATGAGCAATTCATATTTTTTGTTTGTTTGTAAGACCACTTGAAGACATCGACTTCTATTACGATGACCCAATAATTAAAATTGCCACAATTGAAAGAAAACAAAGGAAACAGAAAAAATTATGTTAAGAATAGAATTGAGAAATTTTAAATAAGTTAATCTTAAGATCGTATTGAAAGAATAAAGAAGCGATTCATAAAATTTGTTGTGTGTTTTATTCAAAAACGTTATAGGCGAAGTCAACGGAAACTTATTCAAAAGAATAAGTTAAAAGAACATATTTATTCTAAAGAATAAACAAAATACTTAAAAGACGTAGAAAAAAAATAATAAAAAAAATAAAGGTGAAAGGACATATTTATTTGATGTGAACTAATTTAAAAGTAATAAAATATATACATAATAATAAATAAAACACTGAAAAATTTTTAAACAAAAAATATGGGCAGATTTGATGAGAATAGAAATTTGGGCAACCAGCTAATGAAGAACAAATTATGGCTCAGGAAAAATTTATTAACTAGCTAAGAGGACAAGTAGAAACTTTACAAGCACAACAAATATAGCAATCACAAAATAAGCTACTTACACCAAAGGATATATTGCAGCAGTTTAGTCAACTAAGATGTCTCGACGGAAATCAAAGCGTTATGCCATTCATTAAATCAGTCAGAGGCAGTGATGTTGCTGTCCCAGAGATAACATGGAATTAATGAATCTAGCAATGACCATAAGGGCAAATGAAAAAAATTGTTGGTGAAGCAGGTAGATATATCCAGGAAATGGGAGACAATGTTACATGGACTAATGGAACACTATAAGGCCAAGACAACATATGGAGATATTTTCAACAAATGCAGGAATGTAAAAGAATGTAATTTGAGAGAACTTTTTAACTATTTTGAAAAATGTAAACACGAACTAAATCAAATATATTTATTCGACAATATATATAATTCCCATAACATTCCATGAAGGAACACGGAGACTTCTCTCAGTCAATGAGCTGCACACGTTTCTATTTTTAGACTCATTGAAAGAGGCCTACATTTTAACGCCGGCTCCGAGCGGCAAATGCATTTAGAAAAGTTTTTAATAGTAGTATTACTCATTAACCATTTACTACATAGCTAATGTTATGTGGTGATATCGCTGTTGACAAAATCTTTTTTTTTTTTCTTTATCAGATGATCTGGCTTGGTATTGAACCGATACCTTCTGGTTGGTAAGTGGGTGCCTTACCTACCATACCACAGCGGCACACTTATTCGACAATAATAAACTATTAATTTATGAACTAGATAGAGTAGGTAGAGATTTGGTAAATAATCTAAAAGAAAAAATAGAGATCACATTACGATCGCATTTAGATCAAGCAAGTTCACTAAATGACATTATAACAAGATATTCACAGATTAGAGCTTTTGACGGACCTAGAGCCATACACATAAAATACAGGAAAAACATAAATAATTATAATAATACGCACACAAACACACTAACTATATCAAACACTCAAAGACAGAATTACAGTAATCATTACACTGAACAACGCCAATATACAAACAGACTCCAAAACCAACAAAATATGTAGAATCATGAATTTACTCAAAATTTTAACAAAGTCTCTAACACTTATCAATATCGAAGGGACAATAACACTTACCAAACTAGAAACATTATTTGAAGCGCTGAGTCTCGTAATTCAAGACAAGTGTCTGAACATATGGTATTAGGTATTTTACAAGAAGAACAATTAACAGCAAATAATATTTTAAATTATATATTTTCGCCTCAAAATCAACATTACCCATACTAAAAATTTCTACAGGCAAACAAACCATTAGATGTCTTGTCGACACAGGTTCCACCACAGGTATCCTAAAAGAAGGAATATTGACTGAACAATATCCAAAAATTACTCTTAAGAATCCATTGTCGTATAATACATTTAATGGTACAAACGAAATTAAATTTGTAGTAAAAACATCATTTCCGAAAGTATTCGGTTGTTTCATAATTTTTTACAACCCCTAAAGATAAAAATTGACTATTAAAAAAGATGTGTGAAAATACTAAACAGTAAACTTTATTTTGAAGAATATAATTATCCTGAATATGTTCATAACATTTGTAGTACACAACAAATAGAAATATAAGAAATAACATAGATTTTTCTCATATGAATACCAAAGAACGTCAAACAACCTTAAGGCTGAGTTCGAAAATCTATTCTTTTAAGAAGGAGACTATTTATCATGTACAAATAAAGTATACTACGAAATAGTAACCACAAACGAAAGTCCTTTATATTCTAACATATATAGGTACTCTCAAATACACGAGGAAGAAATTAAATGCCCAATTTAAGAAATTATTAAACAAAAAATAATAAGAGAAAGCAATTCCCCATATAACAGCCCACTATGTATCGTCGAAAAGAAATTAGATAAGTCAGGAAAAAAAATGTATAGAATTGTTATTGACTACAAGAAATTAAATGAACTTACAATTGACAATAAATACCATATTCCGAATCTAAATTCATTGTTGGACAAAGTTGGTAGAGCACAATATTTACAACATTGGATTTGGCAAAAGGGTTAAACAAAATTCCAGTAAGGGAGGAGGATAAAGCAAAAGGAGCGTCTTCAACACCATTTGGACACTATGAGCTTATTCGTATACCATTTGGCCTGAAAAATGCTTCATCGACCTTCCAAATGCTGATGAATAAAATCTTATGAATATATTTACAGAATATGTGTCGTTTATATGGACGACATATTGGTGATCGGAACATCCTTGGAAGAAGACTTATCCAATCTAAGGCTTATATTTAAAGCACTAAATCTCAAAATACAAATTGATAAATTTGATTTTCTGAAAAAAAAAAACTCAGTTGTTAGGGCACGTTCTTATAAAAATCCCGCTTAAGTAGAAATAATAAAAATTTGAAAATACCAAATAATACAAAACAAATCAAATATTTTTTAAGCATGACAGGCTTCCATAGAAAGTTTGTCAAAAATTATGCGAAAATTGAATATCCCATGACACAATTATTAAAAAAGGATCAACCAATCAATGCATATGATTCTAACTACTTTTAAAAAACTTAAAGACAAAATCACCAATATTACGTTACCCCAAATTCACAAAGAAATTTAAAACCAGAACGGATGTAAGCATCTTTGCCCTCGGAGCTGCCGTATCTCAAGATGGACACAATATTACGTATGCACTAAAGTGGCTGATGACAAGTTATTGGTGTAAAGACATAAATCCAAAACATCAGAGATGGCTTATCAGTTTGGGGGAATATAATATTTCAATTGAATATATTAAAGGAACAATGTCGCCGATTTCTTGATCCGAATAAGAAACGACGAATTTAATGCTCAGACGGAAATTCCACAAGGTTAAGAAGAAAATAATAGCATGACAGCCGATATAGGAACGATCCATTCCCAAGAGGAAGATCTAAGCTATACAATTTTAAATACAATCGTCAAACGGTTTAGAACACAAATAATAAGTAAAGAGGAAAAACGAAACAAAATTGAACAAATTTTAAATTTAAACGTATTTAGATAGATAAAAATTATATTGACGAAAATAGAAACAGAAATAGATAAAAGGAGAGTGAGAATATACTCTAGCCTGAATGATCACGAATATTACAAAGTGCAGAAAATTGTGGAAGAGGAATTTTCTACGAACCACAATGTTAAATTCGTCAAATGTTCTCAATTCGCATAGGACATCGAGAATGACGAAGAATTTAGAAAACAAATCGCCCTCTTCCATAAACACAAAAGCGGACATTGCGGTATAACATCAACTTTCGAAAAGCTAAAAAAATTTAATATATAATCCTCAGCTTAAGGAAGAAATAACAATTGTGATATATGCTCGGGAGGAAAATATGATAGAAACCTTATCAAATTGATTTTTATTGATAAGTTTTCAAAACAATCACAGAAAAAATAAGAACTTTAAATCTTGAAAATTATTTACCAATTACACAACTAATATCTTTTCATGAGACTTTTTTCCCCGATCAACTCACACGTATTCTTACGCTCTTGCTTTTAGTCGTCAATAAAGAGCTACAAATGCACATGTATGATGAATGTACACAAATTTTTTAATGCAGAGACAAATAATTTGAAAAGGTTTCTTACGCTGCCAGTGCAACCAGAATTTAAAATGACATAAAGCTAAATCGCGTTCAAAAAAAGCTAAAAAATTTTATTTTCGGATAAAAAAAATACGCTAAAATTTTAAATTGTGTTTTAAGTTGGATATTAGATAAGTAAAAACAATTGTTTAGGTGATAAACTCGATACCTATCACTTTTAAACGTATTTGATCAGCATAAAATTCAAACTATTAACTGAACAAATTTCGATAAGAATTCAAATGAAATGCATAAATGAACATAATTTCAGTTTCATATTTTTTTCAAATCCATATACACATATAAAGAAATTTGTTTGTTTGGCAATCAATCGTAAATGACTGAATGAATGTTCGATTTATTGAAAAAAATGTATATGAATAATAAGCACAACAAGGGTGATAAAGCTCACCATAGCAAAGAAACAAAACCGGAAAAAAAGTAATTTTCATAAGTGGTAGTAAAAGTTTTTGAGACATTAAAATCAGAGTTGGGTTTATTGCATTAAATTTATAATGCATTATCGTTTCCATCACCACTAACATACCTAGTTTTAATGCAGCAATATTGCAGCCACCACTAGTGGCAGATGGAAATAATTAACCACTAACTCAAACAATTTTAGTGGTAGTGAAAATTGAGTGCACTAAATGAAGCGATTTTAGTGGTAGTGAAAATTTCTAACAAAAAATGTTGCACTTCTTCTATTCCTCAAAAGTAAACGTCGTTTAAAATTAAGAAAAATCAAGGATTTTAAAAAGGCAACATTTTGAGAGATAAACATGAAACCTTTTCTTTGTATTAAATTTTTTTTTTTTAATGAATACAAAAAAGAAAGGGCAACAAAAAGCAATATTTTTAACTTTTCTGTCAAACTCATATGAAAAAGACTAATTAATATAAGCATGTATGCAATGCAGAAACTATTGTTTCTGTGATGCTACAATTTTATTGTTTTTCGATGTCAGACTCTACAATGTTTGTATTATTTTTGCTTTACTGTCCTTTTTTGTTGAAACGTCAAAAAAGCTAACTGAATATTTGAAAAAAGCTAGAAGCTAAATGAAAAATTTTGAAGCTAAATCGAACATAAAGAAGATAAATTTATCTTTAAAAAGCTAATATGGTCACACTGGCTGTTGCTTTTAGTTGTCACTGAAACAGCGACAAGTGCACATGTGCAGCGGATGCATGTTAATTAAAAAAAATTTTTAAACATCAACTTTCTCTGAGAGAGTAATTTTTATGTTCCTACTAACATAATTACATTTTTACTTCTGCACATCAGTGATCTAAAGCAATGCTATGCAAAATTAAAAATGTATTTGTATTGGTAAGAAAATAAGAAATGCACTATAAGAAATTTTAACGGGTTAAAAGTAGAATAAAGTTCTAATTCGCTGACGACTAAAAGCAAATTCTTCCAGTGTTTTTGAAAAGAAACACTGACAAAGAGAAGACTAAAACGAAGAGCGTAAGAATACGTATTAGTTGAGCGTAAACAATTGCTCTATGAAATGAACACCATTGATCTAAAGGAATGCTGTTCAAAATAGTAAAATATATTTGTGTTGGTGAGAAAATAAGCAACGCACTGTAAGAAATATTTAAAAGTAGTATTAAGTTTTCTAAGAATTTATTTCAAATTCAAAGTTAAAAATGTAAATGTTTTGTGTAAACTTTAAAATGCATTTGGGATTACCAAAATCACCACATTTAGTGGAAAATAAATAAAATTCAAAAACAGCCACTCCACGTGTTAATTCATCGCTGTTTCAGTGACGACTAAGAGCGAATTTCTTCCAGTGCTTTTGAAAAAAAAATACAGACAAAGAGAAGACTAAAACCAAGAGCGTAAGAATACGTGGGAGTTGAGCGTAAACAATTGCTCTATGAAATGAATACTATTGATATAAAGCAGTGTTGTGTAAATGTAGTTGTGTTAGTGAGGACATGGGAATTACTCTCTCAGAGAGAGTAAAGTTGATGTTTTAAAAATATTTAAAAAAAATCAACATACATCCGCCGCACATATGCACTTGTCACTATTTCAGTGACAACTAAAAGCAAAAGCGAAAGAATCATTTTCAAATTTTTTGTCTGCGCCGTAAAAAAAATTTCGTACATTTACCAGGCCTGCCATATTTGTCGATTTATCGGCATTCTGCCGATTTCTTGCTTTAAAATGCCGATTTTTTGAGAAATTCTAAAAGCATGGCAATTTTATTTGTTATAGTTTTTAAGTCAGCTAAAGGAAAAATGGTTAAATTTTTTTAAATTACAGTGACTCCAACGCATATTCGGACAATAATTTTTCTCATAGAAAAGTCCTCTGAATGCAAAAAATATAATAAGTATGTAGTTCTTGCGGGGTCTTATTAATTGCATGTTTTGATGGAAAAACAAAAATGGCAAAATTTTTTAACTTAACGCAAAATCGGACAAAGTAATGTACGAATACTTAAAATGCAATAATCGGCCAATCAGTAACAATTAGCATATACTTTGTAATCTAGAAAAGACAGTAAGCTTCTTAGAATTAATTTTGACAAATTTGGTTATATTTTCGGCTCAAGGAGGTTAATATTTTTTATAAAGCCACTTTAAGCCAGGGTTAGCAGCCCACTGGGTAACCCACCCGAATTTCATTGGGTATTACATTGAAACAGAACACGGGTAGGGGTTTAATTTTTGCATAATTAGTAAAACTAATTTAAAGGTTTACACGATATATTTACAAAAAAAAAATTAATATAATTTATCTATTGGGAGTACAGATTAATTCGTGCTTTTTTTAGCTCAAAAAATTAGTATATTTTAAATAATAACGAATTAACAAGTAAATCAAAATATTGTCTATCATTACTGACAACTTTTCCCCACCTTTTAGGTAATTTTCGAATCTCATCTCGAAAAGCTCCTCGTCTTTTAAGGCGATCCATTTTTGAAGTCAATTTTCAATTTCGCCGAAAAAAGTAAAGCGGTGACCTGTCAAATCATGTATCCGTCAAAACAGCAAGTAGTAAAATGAAGCATTATACAGAAAGCAGGGAGGTTGCGATAAGATAATCGCATTTGATGGTTTCTAAAATTTCTTTGGCAACTTTTGCAAGATAATAACTTTATCATGTTTGTCCTTATATTCCGACCATTTTTCTCATAATTTACAGCTTAAACGAAGTACATAATTGTAGTGTGTATCGTGGTTTTAGCAGCTCGTAGTACATATCGCACTCTATGTCCTACCAAGAGTGCAAAATTTGTTACAGAGAACAAAACAAAGTAATTGTACTAACAAATACAAAAATATTGTAGAATTACCCTGTGGGCTGGGTTATTTTTTTTAACCCAGGTTCTTGCCAACCCTGCTCGAAGCTGAACAAAGATGTCGAGTTTTTTTTATGGTCTTTCTAGCCAATTTATTTCATAAATTCTTAATTACAAAGATTATGGGTTCCGCGCGAATATTTCTTAAAATTTTGAATGGTTTCTGATCAAGGAAAGATTTGTTACATCTGACATGTATTTTTGTATAACGTTTAATTTTTTATTTTTATATTATATTATATTATATTATATTATATATATTATATTATATTATATTATATTATATTATATTATATTATATTATATTATATTATATTATATTATATTATATTATATTATATTATATTATATTATATTATATTATATTATATTATATTATATTATATTATATTATATTATATTATATTATATTATATTATATTATATTATATTATATTATATTATATTATATTATATTATATTATATTATATTATATTATATTATATTATATTATATTATATTATATTATATTATATTATATTATATTATATTATATTATATTATATTATATTATATTATATTATATTATATTATATTATATTATATTATATTATATTATATTATATTATATTATATTATATTATATTATATTATATTATATTATATTATATTATATTATATTATATTATATTATATTATATTATATTATATTATATTATATTATATTATATTATATTATATTATATTATATTATATTATATTATATTATATTATATTATATTATATTATATTATATTATATTATATTATATTATATTATATTATATTATATTATATTATATTATATTATATTATATTATATTATATTATATTATATTATATTATATTATATTATATTATATTATATTATATTATATTATATTATATTATATTATATTATATTATATTATATTATATTATATTATATTATATTATATTATATTATATTATATTATATTATATTATATTATATTATATTATATTATATTATATTATATTATATTATATTATATTATATTATATTATATTATATTATATTATATTATATTATATTATATTATATTATATTATATTATATTATATTATATTATATTATATTATATTATATTATATTATATTATATTATATTATATTATATTATATTATATTATTATATTATATTATATTATATATATTATATTATATTATATTATATTATATTATATTATATTATATTATATTATATTATATTATATTATATTATATTATATTATATTATATTATATTATATTATATTATATTATATTATATTATATTATATTATATTATATTATATTATATTATATTATATTATATTATATTATATTATATTATATTATATTATATTATATTATATTATATTATATTATATTATATTATATTATATTATATTATATTATATTATATTATATTATATTATATTATATTATATTATATTATATTATATTATATTATATTATATTATATTATATTATATTATATTATATTATATTATATTATATTATATTATATTATATTATATTATATTATATTATATTATATTATATTATATTATATTATATTATATTATATTATATTATATTATATTATATTATATTATATTATATTATATTATATTATATTATATTATATTATATTATATTATATTATATTATATTATATTATATTATATTATATTATATTATATTATATTATATTATATTATATTATATTATATTATATTATATTATATTATATTATATTATATTATATTATATTATATTATATTATATTATATTATATTATATTATATTATATTATATTATATTATATTATATTATATTATATTATATTATATTATATTATATTATATTATATTATATTATATTATATTATATTATATTATATTATATTATATTATATTATATTATATTATATTATATTATATTATATTATATTATATTATATTATATTATATTATATTATATTATATTATATTATATTATATTATATTATATTATATTATATTATATTATATTATATTATATTATATTATATTATATTATATTATATTATATTATATTATATTATATTATATTATATTATATTATATTATATTATATTATATTATATTATATTATATTATATTATATTATATTATATTATATTATATTATATTATATTATATTATATTATATTATATTATATTATATTATATTATATTATATTATATTATATTATATTATATTATATTATATTATATTATATTATATTATATTATATTATATTATATTATATTATATTATATTATATTATATTATATTATATTATATTATATTATATTATATTATATTATATTATATTATATTATATTATATTATATTATATTATATTATATTATATTATATTATATTATATTATATTATATTATATTATATTATATTATATTATATTATATTATATTATATTATATTATATTATATTATATTATATTATATTATATTATATTATATTATATTATATTATATTATATTATATTATATTATATTATATTATATTATATTATATTATATTATATTATATTATATTATATTATATTATATTATATTATATTATATTATATTATATTATATTATATTATATTATATTATATTATATTATATTATATTATATTATATTATATTATATTATATTATATTATATTATATTATATTATATTATATTATATTATATTATATTATATTATATTATATTATATTATATTATATTATATTATATTATATTATATTATATTATATTATATTATATTATATTATATTATATTATATTATATTATATTATATTATATTATATTATATTATATTATATTATATTATATTATATTATATTATATTATATTATATTATATTATATTATATTATATTATATTATATTATATTATATTATATTATATTATATTATATTATATTATATTATATTATATTATATTATATTATATTATATTATATTATATTATATTATATTATATTATATTATATTATATTATATTATATTATATTATATTATATTATAGTATATTATATTATATTATATTATATTATATTATATTATATTATATTATATTATATTATATTATATTATATTATATTATATTATATTATATTATATTATATTATATTATATTATATTATATTATATATTATATTATATTATATTATATTATATATTATATTATATTATATTATATTATATTATATTATATTATATTATATTATATTATATTATATTATATTATATTATATTATATTATATTATATTATATTATATTATATTATATTATATTATATTATTATATTATATTATATTATATTATATTATATTATATTATATTATATTATATTATATTATATTATATTATATTATATTATATTATATTATATTATATTATATTATATTATATTATATTATATTATATTATATTATATTATATTATATTATATTATATTATATTATATTATATTATATTATATTATATTATATATATATTATATTATATTATATTATATTATATTATATTATATTATATTATATTATATTATATTATATTATATTATATTATATTATATTATATTATATTATATTATATTATATTATATTATATTATATTATATTATATTATATTATATTATATTATATTATTATATTATATTATATTATATTATATTATATTATATTATATTATATTATATTATATTATATTATATTATATTATATTATATTATATTATATTATATTATATTATATTATATTATATTATATTATATTATATTATATTATATTATATTATATTATATTATATTATATTATATTATATTATATTATATTATATTATATTATATTATATTATATTATATTATATTATATTATATTATATTATATTATATTATATTATATTATATTATATTATATTATATTATATTATATATTATATTATATTATATTATATTATATTATATTATATTATATTATATTATATTATATTATATTATATTATATTATATTATATTATATTATATTATATTATATTATATTATATTATATTATATTATATTATATTATATTATATTATATTATATTATATTATATTATATTATATTATATTATATTATATTATATTATATTATATTATATTATATTATATTATATTATATTATATTATATTATATTATATTATATTATATTATATTATATTATATTATATTATATTATATTATATTATATTATATTATATTATATTATATTATATTATATTATATTATATTATATTATATTATATTATATTATATTATATTATATTATATTATATTATATTATATTATATTATATTATATTATATTATATTATATTATATTATATTATATTATATTATATTATATTATATTATATTATATTATATTATATTATATTATATTATATTATATTATATTATATTATATTATATTATATTATATTATATTATATTATATTATATTATATTATATTATATTATATTATATTATATTATATTATATTATATTATATTATATTATATTATATTATATTATATTATATTATATTATATTATATTATATTATATTATATTATATTATATTATATTATATTATATTATATTATATTATATTATATTATATTATATTATATTATATTATATTATATTATATTATATTATATTATATTATATTATATTATATTATATTATATTATATTATATTATATTATATTATATTATATTATATTATATTATATTATATTATATTATATTATATTATATTATATTATATTATATTATATTATATTATATTATATTATATTATATTATATTATATTATATTATATTATATTATATTATATTATATTATATTATATTATATTATATTATATATTATATTATATTATATTATATTATATTATATTATATTATATTATATTATATTATATTATATTATATTATATTATATTATATTATATTATATTATATTATATTATATTATATTATATTATATTATATTATATTATATTATATTATATTATATTATATTATATTATATTATATTATATATTATATTATATTATATTATATTATATTATATTATATTATATTATATTATATTATATTATATTATATTATATTATATTATATTATATTATATTATATTATATTATATTATATTATATTATATTATATTATATTATATTATATTATATTATATTATATTATATTATATTATATTATATTATATTATATTATATTATATTATATTATATTATATATATATTATATTATATTATATTATATTATATTATATTATATTATATTATATTATATTATATTATATTATATTATATTATATTATATTATATTATATTATATTATATTATATTATATTATATTATATTATATTATATTATATTATATTTATATTATATTATATTATATTATATTATATTATATTATATTATATTATATTATATTATATTATATTATATTATATTATATTATATTATATTATATTATATTATATTATATTATATTATATTATATTATATTATATTATATTATATTATATTATATTATATTATATTATATTATATTATATTATATTATATTATATTATATTATATTATATTATATTATATTATATTATATTATATTATATTATATTATATTATATTATATTATATTATATTATATTATATTATATTTCATGTAATAAATATTAATTAATGTTCCGTTTTGTTAGTTTTTGTTAATCAAAAGTTAATTATCGTCCTTAACATGGGAAATTTTAATTTCTCGATGTTTTAGTTGATTTTTTGATCTTGAATTACCGATAATGCCGATTTTTTATATTAAATATGCCGATATTTAATCAAAGTCATCTGGTAGCCCTGTATTTACCATTCGTTAAGAGCGTAAGAAATGTTTGAATTGATCGGGGACAAAAGCCCCATGACAAGCACATGACTGATCTGAAGCCATAATGTTTTACAAGGTACATGAAGCAATAAACAAAGATGTCGACGAGAGGTTTTCAAAATAATTTTCTACTGCGCATGTAAATGAAATTTTAAGGAAAATTGTGGAAAAAAAGAATATGTTTTTTTTCATATATAACTTATATTTATGTAAAATAGAAAATAATTGAAATACGTTTTAAGAAATTTTTCGCATGAAAAATTTAAAATAATTCACTTCAAAATCATTAAATTAAAATAATATTAAATATTAAAATAATATTAAATTAAATCTAATTAAAATTAAATACACATTACGTCAACAAATTTTGTCGGTATATTTTTGTTATGGTAAATTTTCTAAATGTAATATTTTCTGAAAGTGCTTATTTTTCAGAAAGAATTAATTACTTTTTAAATAATACTACAAAAATCAAAAAAAAAAAAACTTTTTGACTTCAAAACAAATTCATTATTTATTTTTTATATGACATTTTTTGATTTAATGATAACCTAGATACGTTTTGGTAGGACTCCACTATGTTTTTGCAGAAGTCTCCACAATGAAATTAAACGCTTAACCACAACCTATGCATGCAGAAAGTGAGGTGCCCAGTCACGTACTTCGTAACTCTGAGTACACGCTTGGAAAATAATGATTGTAACACTTATGCCATAAATGCCATAGCGCCAATTGTCTCTGGCTTGTTGGCGTTACACTTATCTTTGACGGCACCCCACAAATAATAGTCCAACGGTGTCAAATCGCAGCTCCGAGGTGGCCAAACGACATCAGCTCTGCGGCTGATAATGCGATCTTCAAAAACAGGGCGCAAAACATCGAGTGCAGCTTCGGCTGTGTGGCACGCAGCGCCGTCCTGTTGAAACCAAATGTTGCTAATATCCTCCTATTCAATTTTTGTGAACAAAAATTCGTTCAACCTGGTCCAATAACGATCGCCATTGACTGTAACGGCCACTCCTTGCCCATTTTAGAAGAAAAATGGCCCAATTATGTCTCTGCACCAAAATCCGCACCAAACAGTGACTCGTCTTGGGTGTATCGGCTTTTCAATGTATGCGTGTGGGTTTTCAGTGCCCCAAATACGACAATTTTGCTTGTTTACATACCCGCCAAGATCAAAATGACCTTCATCTGAAAAGATGATTTTTTTTTTGCAAAATCGGCATCTTCTGTAAGTCGATCGCAGGCCCATTTAGCGAAGCGAAGTTCAAGCGTATACACAACCATATTCGTTCAGCGGAAGGATACAACTAATTATTTGTCAAATCAGACATGAGCTAAGTGTTACCATTCACGAAATAAGCACTAGTTGAAAAAAAACGTTAGATGGCGGACCCTTTATTTAAAATTATTTTATAAAAAAGCCTAAAACACGTCAATTAGAAAAAAAAGAATTAAATATCAGTTTAAATTTTTAAGAAAAAGTTATACGGCTGAAGCGTGAGACTCACTTAAAGTGAACATTTCGTATACGCAACGCTGTGTAAGTTAATAAAAAATAAAATTATTGTACAAAAAAAAGCTAGAAGCTAAATGAAAAATTTTGAAGCTAAATCGAACATAAAGAAGATAAATTTATCTTTAAAAAGCTAATATGGTCACACTGGCTGTTGCTTTTAGTTGTCACTGAAACAGCGACAAGTGCACATGTGCAGCGGATGCATGTTAATTAAAAAAAATTTTTAAACATCAACTTTCTCTGAGAGAGTAATTTTTATGTTCCTACTAACATAATTACATTTTTACTTCTGCACATCAGTGATCTAAAGCAATGCTATGCAAAATTAAAAATGTATTTGTATTGGTAAGAAAATAAGAAATGCACTATAAGAAATTTTAACGGGTTAAAAGTAGAATAAAGTTCTAATTCGCTGACGACTAAAAGCAAATTCTTCCAGTGTTTTTGAAAAGAAACACTGACAAAGAGAAGACTAAAACGAAGAGCGTAAGAATACGTATTAGTTGAGCGTAAACAATTGCTCTATGAAATGAACACCATTGATCTAAAGGAATGCTGTTCAAAATAGTAAAATATATTTGTGTTGGTGAGAAAATAAGCAACGCACTGTAAGAAATATTTAAAAGTAGTATTAAGTTTTCTAAGAATTTATTTCAAATTCAAAGTTAAAAATGTAAATGTTTTGTGTAAACTTTAAAATGCATTTGGGATTACCAAAATCACCACATTTAGTGGAAAATAAATAAAATTCAAAAACAGCCACTCCACGTGTTAATTCATCGCTGTTTCAGTGACGACTAAGAGCGAATTTCTTCCAGTGCTTTTGAAAAAAAAATACAGACAAAGAGAAGACTAAAACCAAGAGCGTAAGAATACGTGGGAGTTGAGCGTAAACAATTGCTCTATGAAATGAATACTATTGATATAAAGCAGTGTTGTGTAAATGTAGTTGTGTTAGTGAGGACATGGGAATTACTCTCTCAGAGAGAGTAAAGTTGATGTTTTAAAAATATTTAAAAAAAATCAACATACATCCGCCGCACATATGCACTTGTCACTATTTCAGTGACAACTAAAAGCAAAAGCGAAAGAATCATTTTCAAATTTTTTGTCTGCGCCGTAAAAAAAATTTCGTACATTTACCAGGCCTGCCATATTTGTCGATTTATCGGCATTCTGCCGATTTCTTGCTTTAAAATGCCGATTTTTTGAGAAATTCTAAAAGCATGGCAATTTTATTTGTTATAGTTTTTAAGTCAGCTAAAGGAAAAATGGTTAAATTTTTTTAAATTACAGTGACTCCAACGCATATTCGGACAATAATTTTTCTCATAGAAAAGTCCTCTGAATGCAAAAAATATAATAAGTATGTAGTTCTTGCGGGGTCTTATTAATTGCATGTTTTGATGGAAAAACAAAAATGGCAAAATTTTTTAACTTAACGCAAAATCGGACAAAGTAATGTACGAATACTTAAAATGCAATAATCGGCCAATCAGTAACAATTAGCATATACTTTGTAATCTAGAAAAGACAGTAAGCTTCTTAGAATTAATTTTGACAAATTTGGTTATATTTTCGGCTCAAGGAGGTTAATATTTTTTATAAAGCCACTTTAAGCCAGGGTTAGCAGCCCACTGGGTAACCCACCCGAATTTCATTGGGTATTACATTGAAACAGAACACGGGTAGGGGTTTAATTTTTGCATAATTAGTAAAACTAATTTAAAGGTTTACACGATATATTTACAAAAAAAAAATTAATATAATTTATCTATTGGGAGTACAGATTAATTCGTGCTTTTTTTAGCTCAAAAAATTAGTATATTTTAAATAATAACGAATTAACAAGTAAATCAAAATATTGTCTATCATTACTGACAACTTTTCCCCACCTTTTAGGTAATTTTCGAATCTCATCTCGAAAAGCTCCTCGTCTTTTAAGGCGATCCATTTTTGAAGTCAATTTTCAATTTCGCCGAAAAAAGTAAAGCGGTGACCTGTCAAATCATGTATCCGTCAAAACAGCAAGTAGTAAAATGAAGCATTATACAGAAAGCAGGGAGGTTGCGATAAGATAATCGCATTTGATGGTTTCTAAAATTTCTTTGGCAACTTTTGCAAGATAATAACTTTATCATGTTTGTCCTTATATTCCGACCATTTTTCTCATAATTTACAGCTTAAACGAAGTACATAATTGTAGTGTGTATCGTGGTTTTAGCAGCTCGTAGTACATATCGCACTCTATGTCCTACCAAGAGTGCAAAATTTGTTACAGAGAACAAAACAAAGTAATTGTACTAACAAATACA